>JAYESA010000016.1:36315752-36600752 GCA_036927795.1 Iris macrosiphon | reverse complement strand
TATCATGTACGTAGCGTGTCTTGGTTGGATCCAAGAGTATTAGTAGGGAAGGGGAGTAAAAGTTGGTTATGTGGTCAAATCCAAACAGTATTCATATGTATGTCGGTTATGCAACTCACGCATAACGGAGTTATCGTAGAATAAATCATGTGCAACCCAAGCCGACCATATAACAAACTTGTGCTTAAGGCACTTAGCTAGTATTCTTATTTTCTCACATGCAGTTACTTCTCTACTACTTGTATTATTCCCCACTTTTATATTACAGTTACTTTATCAGTTCTTCCCTGTATTTACTTTCTTGTGCATCTTGTATTCTTTTCTATTGCTAGTCATATACACCTTACCATGTATTTAGAGTTGCTTTCAGAGTTATGTACTTTGCTCTAATCCTGACTGGATATATTTTTCCAGAGGATCCTGAGGACTTTTTTTTGACTTACTACGGCCAGGCGTCGACGATTGTTACGACCCTAAGATAGAGGAGGAGCCCGTCCCAACTGTGGAGACGCCGCTAGTGCCCTAGTATAGCTAGGTGGGTTTCACTGTGTTTGTTCCTAGTTGGTTTTGGATGACTGTATTATTTATTTTGCTACTACTGTGAGATGTTTTAGACTCTTAGACTTTGACTGTATATTTTAGATACTGTACTTGCTCTCTTTGGTTCTTTGTTTCTTTTGTTGATATCTTATCGTGCTTTACTCTTCCCCTAGTTACTGTGATTGAGTTTATATATATATTGTAATGTTGTCCTCCTTTTGGAGATGTTATCTTGACAGGTTATTGTGAGATATAGATAGTTGTGACCTAGACAGCATTCTACCGTTGATTCTGCGGCGTAGGCTGGACGTACCCACGACTCATGCCCAATTTTTCGGGTGTGGGTCATGACACATTTTTGGTGGTGGCCCATGTAGGTCTAGTTTCTAGGTCTACCTGCGATAGGATATAGGATATAGGCTGAGAGGGAGTGTGCTCAATCACAACTAGGACCCTTCTTGATCTTTTGCTATCTTTAATTTTACTGAAATTGTTTTCTTTTAAAATATTACTGTCCTTCCTTGATGATATCGTATCTTGCACCATATTGAGTTCTTTTGATCTGTGTTTAGGATGCCTCCGAAGATATGGTCTTATCGCATCGTTCCAGCAGCTGCCATCGAGAGGTCTGCTACCTCTCGTCCTGCTCGACTTCAGGCAGCTGCTACCGCTCCACTCAGTACTCCTGTGGTTAAAGGAGTGTCACAACCCGCACCCAGAATTTGGGCATGAGTCGTGGGTACGTCCAGCCTACACCGCAGCATCGGCGGTAGAACGCTGTCTAGGTCTCAACATATAATATATCCTGTCAAAAGTCTCAACTCCGCATGGAGGACAAAGATAAATAATTCACAGTTCTATGATATACTCAATCACAAGCTAATAGAAATAATGGCACGATGAGAATAGAAAAGAGTTCTAATAAAAACCAACCACAGTAAGTCCAACTCAAATCTTGGGTCTAGATGACCTCACAAAGTCACAAAATAATAAATACAACTCAGTCTCAGTCTAAAATAATAAATGCAGAAAAATAATCTAAGAACAGCCAGGTAAATTCTCTTCTAGGCTAGGCAACTCCTCTGGGGTTTCTGGAGTGAAATCTCCCTCTAATCCTGGGCCGTAATGAGTGGGGCAAAGATCCTCCAGGTCCCCTGAAAAATGTTATCCAGTCAGGATTGGAGCGAAGCACAAGCACTAACAGCAGTTTCATTAAATTGACAAAGACTATAAACAGTGTAAGAAATACAAGATGAAAATAAATGCTGGAAATGTAAAGTACTGAAGAAAATGGAAATAGGCAATAGAGAATCTAGCAATGAACAATAAATAGTGAATGCTAGAACAAGTAGTGAATGCTGGAACAAGTGAATCTGAATAAAATAGACATCTAGCTAAGTGTTTGAATTATCAGTTTATTATGTGATCGGCTTGGGACTTGATCAGGCTGGTTATATATGATTAACTATGATTCTTGTAGGTCAGGCTAACCATATGGTTAGCTATGATGCATGTAGTGGTCAGGTTAATCATATATAACAGCTATGATGCATGTAAGATGGTCAGGCCGCACCCAACGTGAGAAGTGGGGTGAGCTATGATGCATGTAAAGGGTTGGATATGATCACATAATCTACTAATAGTTCCCCATCCCCCAGCTAGCACGATGGATTCCAATCACGACTCCTCATGATGGGGATCTAGGGTGCTAACCCGTGTATCCATAGTGTCAGAATCAAGTATGTAATACAACTGCATTATAGAAATAATCAACAATAAAAACTGTCAGAGAATGTACTCGCCTGTGGTCCTGAGCAAAGTGTGAGGATCGATGTCCAAGGTGGGATCACAATGACCTATATATAAGATATCAAGGTTAAAATAGTGTTTGGAATGATAAAAGTGATTAGCTAAGTTGAAATGAGGGTGTTAGGCCATTTCTAGGTCTATACTAGGTTACCTATGGTTAACTAGATCATTTGGTCAAAATCTAATTAATACTAGTCTTATGCTAGTCTATAACTGCCATACTAGATATTATTAATACACAATTAGCTTATATAGTAAGGTATCATGATATCTAGTTAGTACCTAGATTTAAGCTGAAAACTTTAGTCTAACTGAGATACCACACATATCTTAACACTTACGTACTGATACTTTAAATAGTATGCTAAAATACTATGTTACTAGTTAATACTTACTTACTCTTAATCCTAATCCTTAACCCAACTCATAGATCTCGTACACCAGTGTATAGGTGATACCCTGTTATCTGTGACCAATCACTTACGAACTTGTTGCAAGTCACTCACCTAGCCTAGAACTGGCACTAGTATCATTACTCCACACCCATAACTACAAGTAACTGCTGCCACTGCACATTTTGCTTTTGTGCTTAAGTTATTGCCTGATCACTTAGAACATAATTTCCCTTAAGTCTGATACTTGGTGTTTCTACTGAACATCAACACTATATCCAACTCAGTGTCACCTAAAATATATATACTAGCTGTCAATGGATTGGATCAATTTCATATCCCAAGTCATGGCAACTATAGTTGCTGATACTATAGTGTATCAGTAAATACTAGTCTTCCTCCCCTAGGTACATACCAACAATTGTTCATATGTTGTATAAAAACTCAACATCATAACCTAAACTCCAAGCCTCATCACAGAATTCTCCATATACCCGACCAACTGTGCCAACCCAAAACCTGATACACTCACCAAAACCCCTACACAGACACATATACTATCTAATGATACCTACTGATACTTTAATTCTGTAGTGAACCACACATGTGGACTGCAGATATCTCACTGATATTGCTGCCTGCTCTAATAAGGTACTAATACTCCCTATATTAGTGCCACTCTGTAAGTCGAGAACCTCTCCTCACAGCTTCCTTAACATTCACACAAACTCCCCTCATCACTTCACATAACCAAATTTCCCCTCTCCAAAACCTGTGCACTCAAGTGCTAGGTCTGCAGAATACAGTAACTTCAAACACCACATTGGTGCATGAGCACACACATACCTGACTATGTATACCCCCTGTGTATAAACCTGATACATAATGCCACACACACCCAGTCACTGTACTAACAGCAAGTATCCAGTACTTGCTCGAGCAGTGCTCACCCCCAAGTGCATCTACCCATACTCACTACCATATGCACAAACAATCACAAAATCCATCCAGTCTGATCCTATACACTGTGACACAGTGTCACAGATACTGAAAACTCCTCAAAAAAACTATGCTAAAGTTTCCCCCCTCCCTCGTGTTTCCTGATACACATGATCCAATCTGCTAACTCACTAGCATATGCACCCATACTAACTTTCAGGTAACCCCAATGTATATGCATACTGAGGTTACACATCCAACATCAAAAACCTTAAACCCCAGACACGAGCCCACAGTAATCACTGCACAGCTCTGGACCAAACCCGACTGTGCACAGTTCACTTCCCCCATAATGTATTCCCCCTTCAAATCACACAACAGATCTATATACATATGTATAATTATATATATATATATCCATCATACATCATACATCAATTTAGATAATATTAGAGTAGATTAGATAGGTGTTCATCCTTCTTGGCATTTCATCAAACACGTAATGTGCTGAAATCAGATTCCACAATATTAATCATGAACCCCAAACGTAAAGCCCTAAAATCATAATCAAATCCATATGTATATGATACAACCATGCAAGAATGCATATTCCCATAACTAGGGCTCACGAAAATTAGGGAAAACCATCATTAGAACACCAAAACCCTAGTTTCTCCTAAATCTCTATGTAAAAACCCTAAAATCAAAATCTACACAGAAGGGTGGGTTCCTAATGGCCAATAATCGACAGAAAATAGAATTAAAAGAATTAAAATTCGGATTTACCTATAGAGATGGGTTCTCCAATGGAAGTTTTCCTTCCCCAAGGTTCCTCGACCCAAACTCCCTGCTTCTCTTTGCTTTGGAGGAGGAAAAAGGATCTCCTAGGACTGGATCCTGAAATCTGGAGGGGGAATTGGTTTCCTTGATGGAGGCTAGGGTTTCTCCTTTCTACATGAAGGAAGAGAGGGTTCCCTTTTATATTAACAACTAGGTTAGGGTTTCAAAGCTTAGTTTTAGGTTAAACCTTTATGTTAAATCTTGGAGAATTAATTAACTAGGGTTTAGTCTCTTCTAGGGTTTTATTCTAAACCCAAATTGAAATTTTTAGGGTTTCACTAAGGCTAGTTCATGAATTAGGATTTCACTAGAATTGGGTTTTCAACTAGGGTTAGCCATACTGACTTCTAGGGTTTGACCTAACCCAACACAACCAACATCAATAAATAGTTTTTAAAAACTCAGCAGATTAATTAAACACATAATTATTCCAATTAGTGAAATTACCCAAATGCCCTTATCTGAAAATGTGGTAGTGACAAGTCTACCCTCCTAAAAGAAATTTCGTCCTTGAAATTTGGACTGAACAGAACAAGAATAAAATCAGAAAGGGATATACCTCAAGTCTAGAAGAGATACGGGTATTGCTCGCGCATTTTGTCCTCTCTCTCCCAGGTCGACTCCCCTGGAGAGTGATGTCTCCATGCAACACGAACCAAAGGAATAGTTTGGTTTCACAACACCTTCTCTCTGCGATCCAAGATCTCTACGGGCTGATCGGGGTAGCTGAGCGTCGGACCAACCTCAATTTCCGAGTGATCCAGTACGTGACTAGGGTCTGCCACGTATCGCCTCAGCTGCGACACGTGGAACACATCATGTACTCCCTCTAATGCAGGCGGCAAGTCCAGTCTATACGCCACTGCACCTACCCTCGCAAGAATACCGAAGGGTCCGATGTAGCGTGGGCTAAGCTTCCCGCCTTGACCAAAACGAATCGTGCCACGCGTCGGAGAAATCCGTAGGAATACTAGATCGCCAACCTAAAACAAAATAGTCTCAACACGCAGTCTAAACAAACAACACAACTAGAAAATAACAATCTATACCTGAAACTCAAGGGGTCTACGGTGGCTATCGGCCCAATGCCGCTGTCTGTCCTGCGCCACTCGCAGTCTGTCTTTGATGAGTTTCACCTTTTCTGCTGCGTCCACGACCATTTCTGGTCCTAGCAAGGCTCTCTCTCCAACGTCGTCCCAAGATAACGGTGTACGACACCTTCGTCCATAAAGAGCCTCAAATGGCGACATCTCGATGCTGGCCTGATAGCTGTTGTTGTAAGCGAACTCTACCAGGTGCAGATGATCCTCCCAAGAACCTCCGAGATCTAGAACGCAAGTGCGTAGCATATCCTCGAGAGTCTGAATAGTCCGTTCAGACTGCCCGTCTGTCTTGGGGTGATATGCGGTACTGAACTTGAGCTGAGTGCCCAAGCTAGTCTGTAGACTCCTCCAGAAGTGGGAAGTGAAACGGCTATCCCGATCCGAGATGATGCTCACAGGAACTCCATGAAGCCTAACGATCTGACGCACGTACATCTCTGCTAGCCTCTCTGTCGACGTGCCTACCTTAAAAGGTAAGAAATGGGCTGATTTGGTCAACCTGTCCACGATGACCCAAATCGCGTCCTTCCCTCCTGGAGAACGTGGAAGCCCTAAAACGAAATCCATGGTTACGTGCTCCCATTTCCATTATGGAATCGGTAAAGGTTGAAGCAATCCACCTGGCCTTTAACGGTCTGCCTTTACCTTCTGGCACACTAGACACCGAGATACGAAGCGTGCTACCTCGCGCTTTATTCCATACCACCATACGTGCTCCCTCAAGTCTCGATACATCTTGTTGGCACTGGGATGCATCGAGTACTGAGAGCGGTGTGCCTCCTGCAATACCTCCTCGCGCAGCTCCCCGCTCGGCACACACATCCTCGTGCCGTGCCGTAAGGAACCATCGTCTGCGATAGTAAAGTCGTCCGACAATCCCGTCTGAACCTGTGCTCTGATACTCCTCAGAGCCTCATCCTCGTACTGCGCAGCTCTGATCCTGTCCATCAGCTCGGACTATATCTGCAATCCCCACATCTGAATCTCAGTACCGGGAACTAACACCTCAATCTCCAAGCTCTCTAAATCTGCCAGCAAATGTCTATCTATCGTCAAGTACATAGCCATCGGATGCCTGCTCAAGGCATCGGCGACTATGTTGGCCTTCCCTGGATGGTACTGTAATGAAATGTCAAAGTCCTTCATCAACTCTAACCACCTCCTCTGCCTCATGTTCAGCTCCTTCTGTGTGAATAAGTACTTCAAGCTCTTGTGGTCTGTGAAGATCTCCACACGCTCTCCGTACAGGTAATGTTTCCACAGCTTTAGAGCGAAGATAACTGCTGCCAACTCCAAATCGTGGGTGGGGTAGTTCTCTTCACGAGGGCGTAACTGCCTGGAAGCATAGGTAATTACCTTTTCGTGCTGCTGGAGAACACATCCCAGACCCTTACCTGAAGCATCACTGTAGATGGTGAAACCACCTGTCCCTGCTGGCAAGGTCAAAATTGGAGCTGTCGTCAACCTCTTCTTCAGCTCATCAAATGCAGCCTGGCACTCCTCCGTCCAGACAAAATCCATATCCTTCCTAGTCAATCTGGTCATTGGCACTGCAATCCTGGAGAAGTCTTGTACAAACCTCCTGTAGTATCCTGCTAGCCCGAGAAAACTTCTGATCTCAGCTATCGAACTGGGGGTAGCCCACGACTTCACTGCCTCGATCTTCTGTGGGTTAACCGAGATTCCGTCACCCGATACCACATGCCCAAGAAATTCGACCTTGTCAAGGAAGAATTCACACTTAGAGAGTTTCCCGTACAGCTTTTCCCTCCTGAGAGTCTCTAAGACCAACCTTAGGTGCTCTTCGTGCTCCTCCGGGGTCTTGGAATACACAAGAATATCGTCGATGAACACCACTACGAACTTGTCAAGGTACTGGTGGAACACCTTGTTCATCAAGTTCATGAATACTGCTGGTGCATTGGTTAAACCAAATGGCATCACCATGAACTCAAACTGGCCGTATCTGGTCCGAAAAGCTGTCTTTGGCGTGTCTTCTCTTTTCACCTTCACCTGGTGATAGCCTGACCTTAAATCTATCTTTGAAAACACCCTCGCTCCGCTCAACTGATCGAAAAGATCATCTATCCTTGGCAGCGGGTACTTGTTCTTGATAGTGATATTGTTCAAAGCTCTATAATCAATGCACATACGCACCGTGCCATCCTTCTTCGGTACGAACAATACCGGAGCTCCCCATGGTGATAAACTGGATTTGATGAAGCCTTTGTCCTGCAGTTCCTCAACTTGCTTCTTCAGTTCTGCCAGCTCGCTGTTGTTGACTCTATAGACATGTTGTGAAATAGGCTCCGCTCCTGGAACCAAGTCTATAGAGAATTCAACATCTCTGTCTGGCGGCAAGCCTGGCAACTCTTCTGGAAATACATCCAGGAACTCCGCTATCAGAGGATGTGGCAACTCCTCCTCTTCCGCCCTGGCTCCGCAAAATATGCCCCTGCTCTGTTCTGCTGCTCCTCTGACGACCTCAAACTCCGGCTCTCCTGGTGGTCTAAATAAAACTCTGCCTCTATAACAATCTATAGTAGCATGATGCCTACTCAACCAGTCCATTCCGAGTACAATATCGTACCCCGAAAGTGGCATGACAAGTAAGCCCACGCTCAACTCTCGGCCTCCTACTGACACCCTCCGGTCCTTGCAGTGATCACGGACTAGGATAATACCTCCACCAGTCATAATCTTGCAAGTCCTAGCTAATGGTTCTGTGTCTAAATGATGTCGAAGTGCATAAGATACAGACACAAAACTATGGGAAGCGCTAGAGTCGAATAAGGTAAATACGAAAATACAATCGAGAAGAACCGAACCTGTGATCAAGTCTCCTGCTGGCTCGATCTCCTCGACTGCCATGGCGTACGCTCGCCCCTGGGGTACACCTCTCTACTGCTGGTGCTGGGCAAACTTCTGATATTGTGGTGGAAGTGGTCCCCTCTGTTGTTGGCCTCCTGGTACGGTAGGTACCCTGTCTGGTCCTCTCTGGGCGGCTGCTCCACCCTGACCTGAACGAATGGTAGGGCAATCCTTCAGCTGGTGTATCGTCGATCCGCAGGACAGACATGAGGCCAATCTCTTCCTGCAGATATCTCTAGTATGTCCCATCTTCCCGCAGTACGCACACTGGATGGCGGGCTGAGTCTGTCTCTGTTGTTGCTGCTGGACCTGCCCTCGGGCTGGCGCCTGATGCTGCTGCTGAAAGGGTCTCTGCTGTTGCTGCTGAAAGTGTGGACGCTTGCCCGGTCCCGCACTACTGTTTGCTCCTCCGGAACCATCGCGTCCCCTCTTGGGCCTGAGGCCCAAGTCATCCTCGGCTATCTGGGCATCCATCAATATGCCCTCGTAGGTAGCTGTGCGACATCCCGACGTGTGAGACTTAATCTCCCTTGTCAGCCCCTTTCTGAACTTCCGGGCCCTGTCCCCCGGATCTCTAATCATCGACGGTGCAAAGCGGCTCAGGCGAGAAAACTCCGCGGCATACTCATCGACGGACGAGCTCCCCTGGGCTAAGTCATGGAACTGACTCTCCAAAGCTCCCAGGGCAACATCAGGAAAGAACTTCTCCTTGACGAGCTCCTTAAAATCCTCCCAAGTGAGTCCCCTACACAAGAGTCTCGGCTCCGTGCGAAACCACGTCAAGGCAATGTCGAACATCTGGCTGCCAGCGGCCTCGATCTGGAGGGCCTCTGGAAGCTGTGCCAAGCGCAAGTTCCTCTCGATGTCCTCTAGCCAATCATTGGCGTAGAGTATCACTTCTGTCCCCTTGAACTCCCGAGGCATCATCCGCTTGAAATCCACAATGGTGTCCGGCCTCTGGTGGTGCTGATCAGGACGCTGCTGCTGCTGAGTAACTCTCTCCACAGCCTGGAGAGCCACTTGATGAGCATTCTCCATGTTCACCCTCATCATCTCTGTCTGGGCCTGATGTGCCTCAGCCTGCACTCTCTGGGCCTCTGCCGACGTCCTCTGGGCATCGACCATGCCCTGAATCAAGGCGAACATCTGTGCCCCATCGACGGGCACATCTCCTGGATGCTGAACTGGTGGTGGTGGTGGTGGTGCCGTCGTAGCTATGGGGACCCTCTGAACAGGTGGTGGAGGACCCCCGAATACTGCAGACACTCCCACATGTACTGGAGATGTAGGAGGTGCTGCGGATGTCTGTCCGGCAGGGCGAGAGGTGGCAAACCTCTCTGAATCTGCTGCTCCGAGTCTCTGGGACCTCCTCGGCGGCATCCTGAAGACAGATCGAAAGATTTAATTAAGGCAATAGATACGATATCATCAAGGAAGGACAGAAAATTTCTAAAGGAAAAATTAGTAAGAGTAGTATCATAAGAATTCAGAATTCCCTAATTGTGATTGAGCATATCCTCGGCCTAATTCCTATTTCCTAAAACAGACTCGTAGTAATACTCTAAGCGAGCACCACTATGATATCGCCCTAATGCGGTTCTAGGACTAGACCTGCATGGGCCACCACTAAAACGTGTCACGACCCGTACCCGAAATTTCGGCATGAGTCGTGGGTACGTCCAGCCTACGCCGCAGCATCGGCGGTAGAACGCTGTCTAGGTCTCAACATATAATATATCCTGTCAAAAGTCTCAACTCCGTACGGAGGACAAAGATAAATAATCCACAGTTCTATGATATACTCAATCACAAGCTAATAGAAATAATGGCACGATGAGAATAGAAAAGAGTTCTAATAAAAACCAACCATAATAAGTCCAACTCAAATCTTGGGTCTAGATGACCTCACAAAGTCACAAAATAATAAATACAACTCAGTCTCAGTCTAAAATAATAAATGCAGAAAAATAATCTAAGAACAGCCAGGTAAATTCTCCTCTAGGCTAGGCAACTCCTCTGGGGTTTCTGGAGTGAAATCTCCCTCTAATCCTGGGCCATAATGAGTGGGGCAAAGATCCTCCAGGTCCTCTGAAAAATGTTATCCAGTCAGGATTGGAGCGAAGCACAAGCACTAACAGCAGTTTCATTAAATTGACAAAGATTATAAACAGTGTAAGAAATACAAGATGGAAATAAATGCTGGAAATGTAAAGTACTGGAGAAAATGGAAATAGGCAATAGAGCATATAGCAATGAACAATAAATAGTGAATGCTAGAACAAGTAGTGAATGCTGGAACAAGTAAATCTGAATAAAATAGACATCTAGCTAAGTGTTTGAATTATCAGTTTATTATGTGATCGGCTTGGGACTTGATCAGGCTGGTTATATATGATTAACTATGATTCTTGTAGGTCAGGCTAACCATATGGTTAGCTATGATGCATGTAGTGGTCAGGTTAATCATATATAACAGCTATGATGCATGTAAGATGGTCAGGCCGCACCCAACGTTAGAAGTGGGGTGAGCTATGATGCATGTAAAGGGTTGGATATGATCACATAATCTACTAATAGTTCCCTATCCCCCAGCTAGCACGATGGATTCCAATCACGACTCCTCATAATGGGGATCTAGGGTGCTAACCCGTGTATCCATAGTGTCGGAATCAAGTATGTAATACAACTGCATTATAGAAATAATCAACAATGAAAACTGTCAGAGAATGTACTCGCCTGTGGTCCTGAGCAAAGTGTGAGGATCGATGTCCAAGGTGGGATCACAATGACCTATATATAATATATCAAGGTTAAAATAGTGTTTGGAATGATAAAAGTGATTAGCTAAGTTGAAATGAGGGTGTTAGGCCATTTCTAGGTCTATACTAGGTTACCTATGGTTAACTAGATCATTTGGTCAAAATCTAATTAATACTAGTCTTATGCTAGTCTATAACTGCCATACTAGATATTATTAATACACAATTAGCTTATATAGTAAGGTATCATGATATCTAGTTAGTACCTAGATTTAAGCTGAAAACTTTAGTCTAACTGAGATACCACACATATCTTAACACTTACGTACTGATACTTTAAATAGTATGCTAAAATACTATGTTACTAGTTAATACTTACTTACTCTTAATCCTAATCCTTAACCCAACTCATAGATCTCGTACACCAGTGTATAGGTGATACCCTGTTATCTGTGACCAATCACTTACGAACTTGTTGCAAGTCACTCACCTAGCCTAGAACTGGCACTAGTATCATTACTCCACACCCATAACTATAAGTAACTGCTGCCACTGCACATTTTGCTTTTGTGCTTAAGTTACTGCCTGATCACTTAGAACACAATTTCCCTTAAGTCTGATACTTGGTGTTTCTACTGAACATCAACACTATATCCAACTCAGTGTCACCTAAAATATATATACTAGCTGTCAATGGATTGGATCAATTTCATATCCCAAGTCATGGCAACTATAGTTGCTGATACTATAGTGTATCAGTAAATACTAGTCTTCCTCCCCTAGGTACATACCAACAATTGTTCATATGTTGTATAAAAACTCAACATCAAAACCTAAACTCTAAGCCTCATCACAGAATTCTCCATATACCCGACCAACTGTGCCAACCCAAAACCTGATACACTCACCAAAACCCCTACACAGACACATATACTATCTAATGATACCTACTGATACTTTAATTCTGTAGTGAACCACACATGTGGACTGCAGATATCTCACTGATATTGCTGCCTGCTCTAACAAGGTACTAATACTCCCTATATTACTGCCACTCTCTAAGTCGAGCATCTCTCCTCACAGCTTCCTTAACATTCACACAAACTCCCCTCATTACTTCACATAACCAAATTTCCCCTCTCCAAAACCTGTGCACTCAAGTGCTAGGTCTGCAGAATACAGTAACTTCAAACACCACATTGGTGCATGAGCACACACATACCTGACTATGTATACCCCCTGTGTATAAACCTGATACATAATGCCACACACACCCAGTCACTGTACTAACAGCAAGTGTCCAGTACTTGCTCGAGCAGTGCTCACCCCCAAGTGCATTTACCCATACTCACTACCATATGCACAAACAATCATAAAATCCATCCAGTCTGATCCTATACACTGTGACACAGTGTCACAGATACTGAAAACTCCTCAAAAAAACTATGCTAAAGTTTCCCCCCTCCCTCGTGTTTCCTGATACACATGATCCAATCTGCTAACTCACTAGCATGTGCACCCATACTAACTTTCAGGTAACCCCAATGTATATGCATACTGAGGTTACACATCCAACATCAAAAACCTTAAACCCCAGACACGAGCCCACAGTAATCACTGCACAGCTCTGGACCAAACCCGACTGTGCACAGTTCACTTCCCCCACAGTGTATTCCCCCTTCAAATCACACAACAGATCTATATACATATGTATAATTATATATATATATCCATCATACATCATACATCAATTTAGATAATATTAGAGTAGATTAGATAGGTGTTCATCCTTCTTGGCATTTCATCAAACACGTAATGTGCTGAAATCAGATTCCACAATATTAATCATGAACCCCAAACGTAAAGCCCTAAAATCATAATCAAATCCATATGTATATGATACAACCATGCAAGAATGCATATTCCCATAACTAGGGCTCACGAAAATTAGGGGAAACCATCATTAGAACACCAAAACCCTAGTTTATCCTAATCTCTATGTAGAAACCCTAAAATCGAAATCTACACAGAAGGGTGGGTTCCTAATGGCCAATAATCGACAGAAAACAGAATTAAAAGAATTAAAATTCGGATTTACCTGTAGAGATGGGTTCTCCAATGGAAGTTTTCCTTCCCCAAGGTTCCTCGACCCAAACTCCCTGCTTCTCTTTGCTTTGGAGGAGGAAAAAGGATCTCCTAGGACTGGATCCTGAAATCTGGAGGGGGAATTGGTTTCCTTGATGGAGGCTAGGGTTTCTCCTTTCTACATGAAGGAAGAGAGGGTTCCCTTTTATATTAACAACTAGGTTAGGATTTCAAAGCTTAGTTTTAGGTTAAACCTTTATGTTAAATCATGGAGAATTAATTAACTAGGGTTTAGTCTCCTCTAGGGTTTTATTCTAAACCCAAATTGAAATTTTTAGGGTTTCACTAAGGCTAGTTCATGAATTAGGGTTTCACTAGAATTGGGTTTTCAACTAGGGTTAGCCATACTGACTTCTAGGGTTTGACCTAACCCAACACAACCAACATCAATAAATAGTTTTTAAAAACTCAGCAGATTAATTAAACACATAATTATTCCAATTAGTGAAATTACCCAAATGCCCTTATCTGAAAATGTGGTAGTGACAAGGAGCATCTGCTTCTCTCAGAGATTCTCCTCTACCTGTCGATCCGAGAGATACCTCTGTTATTTTGGTGGTACCTCCTCCAACACCTCCTGTACCGGTAGACGCTGCCCAGTTGTTCGCGTTCTTCAGGGAGATGATGGACGCATAATACCGACAGGTAGATGTGATGAGGTTGGGCATTGCGAATGCCCACCAGGTGGCCATAACGACAGTAGACAGATTGAATCAGATCCAGCCACAGGCAGAGCAAGCACAACATCCTAGGCCGGGCAACATTATTGACTTCCAGATGATGTGGCCCAAGGAGTTCCGGGGTACAGAGGGGATCCTGTACGTGGATGACTGGATCGAGCATATCGAGGGGATCTTCAGGCTAGCATTGATCCCAGACAACATGCATATAGAGGTAGCGGGCAGCCAGATGTTCGATCTTGCCCTTACTTGGTACCGTACTGACACGAGGATAGCGGTACCGGGACTTACTTGGGAGGCTTTCAAGAAGCTTTTTAAGGAGAAGTTCTTTCCGGATGTGGCTCTCAGTGCCTTGGAAAGACAGTTTGAGGCACTCGTCTAGGAAAGCATGCTGGTGGACGAGTATGCAACAGAGTTATGCCATCTGGGCAGATTTGTAGAGGGCTTGAGCGAGGCAGCAAAGGCACGGAAGTTTCGCAAGGGTTTGGTCATGGCGGTCAAGTCCTTGACTAGAAGTGACCACGAGGTGACCTTCGAGCAGATTATGAGTGATGCTCAGAGGGTTGAGGACGACTTGGAGTTAAAGTCCAAGAGGAATAGAGATGCTTCTGGAGCGAGCAACAGTGCGGGCCCAGCCAAGAGGCCCCATGTCCAGCAGACTCAGCAACACCAGGGTCAGGGTCATGCACCTTTCCAGCAGGCGCCCCAGCAGCAGAGGCAGGTACAGTAGCAGGGTCTAAGGCAGCCCATCACTTGCCCTTTCTGTAGGAAGCTGGGGCACGGATGTGACATTTACAGGAAAAGGCTGGGCAGATGCTTGTTATGTGGTATGGTAGATCACCAGTTGAGGGATTGCCCTTCAGCACTCACTCGTACAACTTAGGGCAGAGGAGCCATTCAGAGGGGACCAGCCAGAGCACCTGCAATACAGTAGAGAGGACAGCCTTTGTAGACTCAGCAGCAGAGGTTTGCCCAACACCAGCAGCAACACCGAGGAGGACAACAAGGGCGAGCTTTTGCCGTGACCGTAGAGGTGGCCGAGCCCGTTGGTGATGTGATCTCAGGTTCTGTTCTTCTTGATTCTATTCCAGCACTTGCTTTATTTGATTTTGGTGCTTCCCATAGCTTTGTGTCTATATCTTTTGCTGTTAGACACTATTTTGTTGCTGAACCTTTAGCTCGACTCTACAAGATCACTACCAGGGGTGGCATCATCCTAGTCAGTGATGTCTGTAGAGACCGGAGAGTTACCTAGGGAGGCCGAGAGTTGAGTGTGTGGCTACTCGTAATGCCACTTCCGAGCTATGACATTGTACTCGGGATGGATTAGTTGAGTATGCACCGTGCTAGTATAGATTGTCGTGGAGGTAGAGTATTATTTAGTCCGCTGGGAGAGCCAGAGTTTGAGTTTGCCAGAGGAGCATTAGAGCAGAGCGAGGGAGTCTTCTGCGGAGCCCTGGTGGTAGAGAAGAGTTTTACACATCCATTGATAGCAGAGTTCATGAATATCTTTCCGGAGGAGTTACCAGGGTTACCTCAGGACAGAGATGTGGAGTTCTCTATAGACTTGGTGCCAGGCGTAGAGCCGATATCTCAGCACGTCTATAGAGTCGGCAATAGTGAGCTGGTAGAGTTGTAGAAGCAGGTAGATGAGCTTCAGGACAAGGGATTTATCATATCTAGTTCTTCTTCGTGGGGTGCTCCGGTACTTTTTATGCCGAAGAAGGATGGGTCGATACGGATGTGTATCGACTATAAGGCTCTGAATAACCTCACAATCAAGAACAAGTATCCACTGCCACATATTGATGATCTCTTTGACCAGTTGAGCAGAGTGAGGGTATTTTCCAGGATTGATCTGAGGACATGCTACGACTAGGTGAAGGTCAGGAGGGAGAATATTTCGGAGACGGCTTTTTGGACCAGGTATGGACAATATGAGTTCATGGTGATGCCGTTTGGGTTGACTAATGCCCCGGCAGTGTTCATGAATTTGGTGAACAAGGTGTTCCATCAGTATCTGGACAGGTTTATAGTGGTGTTTATAGATGACATATTGGTGTATTTGAAGACCCCAGAGGAGCATGAGGAGCATCTTAGGATAGTGGTGGAGACTCTCCAAAAGGAGAAACTTTATGGAAAGCTTTCGAAGTGCGAGTTCTTCCTTAACAAGGTTGAATTCCTTGGTCATGTGGTGACAGAAGAGGGGATCTCAGTGGATCCGAGGAAGATCATGGCAGTTGAGACATGGAGTGCTCCGAGTTTAATAGCAGAGGTCAGGAGTTTCCTGGGGCTGGCAGGTACTACAGAAGATTTGTTCAGGATTTTTCCCGATTGTAGAGCCGTTGTCTAGGCTGACCCGAAAGGATGTAGAGTTTGTTTGGTCAGAGGAGTGCCAGTTCGCCTTTGATGAGCTGAAGAAGCGGTTGACAACAGCTCCAGTATTGACGTTGCCATCGGGTTATGGAGAATTTACTATCTATAATGATGCATCGGGGAAGGGACTGGGTTATATGTTACAGCAGAATGGGAGGGTGATTGCCTATGCTTCCAGGCAATTACGTCCTCATGAGAAGAACTACCCTACCCAGAATTTGGAGTTGGCAGCGGTCATCTTTGCTCTAAAGTTGTGGAAACACTATTTATACGGAGAGCGTGTGGAGATCTTCACTAACCACAAGAGCTTGAAGTATATTTTACCCAAAAAAAGCTGAACATGAGACAGAGGAGATGGTTGGAGTTAATGAAAGATTTTGACATATTGTTGCAGTACCATCCAGGGAAGGCAAAGGTAGTTATAGATGCGCTGAGCAGGTATCCGGTAGCTATGTGCCTAACTACCTATAGTTATCTTCTGGCAGATCTAGAGAGCTTGGGTATTGAGGTGATAGTGCCTGGAGTTGAGATACATATGTGGGGACTGCAGATTCAGTCAGAGTTGATAGACTGGATCAGGGCTACACAGTTTGAGGATGAGTCCCTGAGGAGTATCAGGGCACAGGTTCAGATTGGAGTATCAGATGACTTCACCATTGCTGATGATGGTTCATTGCGGCATGGTACCAGGTTATGTGTGCCGCATGGGTCATTGCACGAGGAGATTCTTCAGGAGGCACATCGATCCAGATACTCTATGCATCCAGGTGCTAATAAGAAGTGTAGAGATCTGAGAGAGTATCTATGGTGGTACGGGATGAAGCGGGAGGTAGTACGCTTCGTATCCTGATCCTTAGTGTGCCAGTAGGTGAAGGCGGAGAGGCAGAGGCCAGGAGGGTTGCTCCAGCCATTACCTATTTCGGAGTGGAAATGGGAGTATGTGACCATAGATTTTGTTTTGGGGCTTTTCCGTTCTCCAGGAGGAAAGGATACGATTTGGGTCATCGTAGACAGGTTGACCAAAATGGCCCACTTTCTACCATTCAAAGTGGGTACGTCTACGGAGAGACTAGCAGAGATGTATGTGCGCTAGATAGTCAGACTGCATGGAGTTCCTGTAAGCATAGTATCAGACTGGGATAGTAGCTTTACTTCGTATTTCTGGAGGAGTCTGCAGGCTAGCTTGGGCACCCAGCTCTTATAGTATTGTATATTACCCGCAGACAGACGGTCAGTCAGAGAGGACCATTCAGACCCTCGAGGACATGCTTCGTACTTGTGTTCTGGATTTCAGAGGCTCATGGGAGGATCACTTACACTTGGTAGAGTTAGCTTACAACAACATCTACCAAGCCAGTATCGAGATATCACCATTCGAGGCATTGTATGGACGGAGGTGTCACACTCCATTATCATGGGATGATGTAGACAATAGAGCTTTTCTTGGCCCGGAGATGGTAGTGGATGCGACGGAGAAGGTCAAGCTCATTAGAGATAGACTTCGGGTGGCGCAGGACGGGCAGCGGCATTGGGCCGATAGCGACCGGAGACCTTTGAAGCTTGAGGTATAGCTTAGAATTTAGATTTTGTTCTTGTGTTTGCTTGTTTTAGATTAAGTGCTGAGACCTTGTTTGTGCTAGGTTGGTGATCTGATGTTCCTGAGGATTTTACCGACGCGGGGCACTATTCGCTTCGGTGGAGGCAGAAAGCTTAGCCCATGTTTCGTCGGACCCTTCAGTATCCTTGAGTGGGTCGGCGCTGTGGCGTATAGGCTAGATTTGTCGCCTACGCTAGAGGGAGTTCATGATTTGTTCCATGTGTCACAGTTGAGACGCTATGTGGCGGATCCCAGTCACGTATTGGATCACTTAATGATTGTGGTGGGCCCTACTCTTAGCTATCTAGAGCAGCCAGTGGAGATTCTGGATAGACGGAAGAAGGTGTTGAGGAACCAGACTATTCTCTTGGTTTATGTCTCATGGAGGCATCACTCTCCAGGTGAGTCGACCTGGGAGAGGGAGGATAAAATACGCGAGAGATACCCTTATCTTTTCGAGCCTTGAGGTATAGTTCTTTCTTTTCCATGCATTCCTGTCCTAGTTTCGTCTTTTAATTTTGAGGACAAAATTAGTTTAAGGAGGGTAGGCTTGTCACTATCCAATTCTAAAAATAGGATTTTTTTTATTTTAATTTGATAAATTGTGTATTGATCATAAATATTTGTATTAATATTTAATTAGATGCATGTATTTATTTTTATTAGTTGTTTTAGAGTTTTGGCTAGTCTGGACCTATGCCAGACCCTAGTGAACCCTTGTCAGACCCAACCAACACCCTTGTCAGACTTATTTATTGGTTTAGAGTAGTTATTTATATTCTAATTAGTTAGTTGGAGTGATTAGGGTTTACTTAGAATGCATTTGGAACCCCAAACCCAAAACCTAATTTGATTTACTTGTAGGAGGGGTATTTTAGGCTTTGTCCCTATATCTAACCCTAAACCTACTCTTCATGACATGGCCGGCCCCCTCTTTCCCCCCTTCATTCCATTCATTTACTTCTTCTTTCCACTCTCTTTCTTTATTTCTCCTTCCTTTACTCCTCCAACCAATTTCAAGTAAGTTTCCTTCCCCATTTCTCTTTCCACCTCCAATATTCATCCATATCTAACCTAACCTTTTATTTTTCTCTAACCTAGTTGTGTAGGAGTTACTTTGGGAGTAGAGCTTGGATTTGAGAGCTTGGAAGCTAGTTTGGAGCTTTTAGGGCTTTTTGGAGACTTTGGCCTTGGGATTTCAACTCCCAAGAGGTAAACCCTAACTTTCCTCTTAGTGATTACTTTAATATAGTGTAATTAGTAGTTTAGAACCTTTCTAGACCTTAGGGCTACCCATTGGAGGAAGTTAGAACTTGTTTGGATAGGTTTGGAGACTTTGACCTAAGGTTTTGTGTCAATTTTGGATAAAATCTGAGATTGGCCCATTTTGGGGGTTGCCCTAGGTTAGATGGACCTAGTTAGACATGCTTGGGTATCTTGAGGGTAGGTTCATGTCTCCGTTCGGACACGCGAGGGCGTATCGCTGTGTTTTGGTCATTTCGGGCAATTTGGGAGTTTTTCTTCGATATGGGTTCCACACACATGTGGAATTTTGCCACGGACCTAGAATCGAAGAGTTAGCATTTTTGTGAGGTTCTAGACATCGATTAGTACTCATAGGTAAATTTTGGGTCGATTCCAAATAGGTTTGACGTGCGTTTCGTGAGGTATCGCAAGATGCACTCCAAGTGTTCGTCGAAATGACCAAATAATCATTTTGACTTGGTTTCTAGGTTTCGGACTTGTACGCGGGTTGGTTTAGCCTTGGAAGTATGTATTAGGGTTTTTGAGTTTATATTTGAATATATATATATTTATATGTATATGGGTGAGTGTGTGTGTGTATATGTGTATTTTTGTGTGTGGTTGTGTGTGGTTGTGTGCATATGTATGTGTGAGAGTTATTTATCATGTACGTAGCGTGTCGTGGTTGGATCCAAGAGTATTAGTGGGGTAGGGGAGTAGAAGTTGGTTATGTGATCAAATCCAAACAATATTCATGTGTATGTCGGTTATGCAACTCACGCATAACGGAGTTATCATAGAATAAATCATGTGCAACCCAAGTCGATCACATAACGAACTTGTGCTCAAGGCACTTAGCTAGTATTCCTATTTTCTCACATGCAGTTACTTCTCTACTACTTGTATTGTTCCCCAATTTTATATTATAGTTACTTTATCAGTTCTACCCTGTATTTACTTTCCTGTGCATCTTGTATTCTTTTCTATTGCTAGTCATATACACCTTACCATATATTTGGAGTTACTTTCAGAGTTATGTACTTCACTCCAATCCTGACTGGATATATTTTTCTAGAGGATCCTGAAGACTTTTGCCCGACTTACTATGGGCCAGGCGTCGATGATTGTTGTGACCCTGAGATAGAGGAGGAGCCCGTCCCAGCTGTGGAGACGCCGCTAGTGCCCTAGTATAGCTTGGTGGGTTTTACTGGCTTTGTTCCCAGTTGGTTTTGGATGATTCTATTATTTATTTTGCTACTACTGTGAGATATTGTAGACTCTTAGAATTGGACTGTATATTTTGGATACTGTACTTGCTCTCTTTGGTTCTTTGTTTCTTTTGTTGATATCTTATCATGCTTTCCTTTTCCCCTAGTTATTGTGATTGAGTTTATGTATATATTCTAATATTGTCCTCCTTTTGGAGTGGTTATCTTGATAGGTTATTGTGAGATATAGATAGTTGTGACCTAGACAGCGTTCTACCGTCAATTTTGCGGCATAGGTTGGACGTACCCACGACTCATGCCCAATTTTTTGGGTGCGGGTCGTGACACTAGGTCCTCCTGCTCTATAGGAGTATCCTTTAATAATACGCCGTCCTGCGGCCCGTAGTAAGTAGGACACTGGTCCATAAGCCAATCAACTGAAAATATATCCCGTCAGGATTGGAATGAAGTATATACCTCTAAAAGCAGTTTTAAATACATAATCGAGCATATATAATAGATAATAGAAATGAATATAAGATAACTAAACATCAGAATAAAATGAACTAGAGTGAATAGGTAATGTACTAAAATAAAGAACAGGCAATAGAATAATTATAATAAAAGAAAATAGATAAGACTAGCTAATATGCCATGGAATACGAGTTTGATCGGTTTTGGTTGAACACGAATATAATATGGTAACTCAATTACACATGTGATATGTAATCGACATGTACACGAATATACTTTGGCTTGATCACATAACCAACTCCTATTCCCCCATCCCCACCCAATACTTATGGATCCAATTACGAGAAGTTACGAACACGAATATGGCCACATTGAACATGAGCAGTGTGTGAACATGAAGTACACGATAATCAATACCCGATACATACGATAAAATACATGTGAAGGAGTACCCGCTGAACACGGTAAGGGATAACATCTCTTGACAGAATCCATATAGTACTAGTCCATGTAACCACTATATCGGAATCAAGTATACAGTTCTAGAACATACGATATATACACTATCCCGAAATAAAAAACTAACAGAGGGATGTAATCGCCTGAGGTCTTGAGCAAACGAGGTAGAACGGTGTCCGAACTAGTTTTACACTGTCCTATATATGAAATATCATATCATTTGGTGTATTGGAGTAATAAACATGCTTAAATAAACTAAAATATGGTTTCTAGGTCGTTTCTAGGGCACACTAGTCAAAATAGGTCAAAGTAGGTCAATACCTTGATTTTTGGCTAAAACTAGCTTCTAAATGGGTTAATAAGGCTAAACTAGTTGAAACTATGTTATCTCTAGGTTCATACTAGTTGATACTAGCTATTATAGGTTACACCAAGCTATTGCTAAGATTTTTAGTCATAACATATAGATATGGATATACTAGATATCATATACTATATATGTATATACATATATATACATATATATATATATATATATACATATATATATATATATATATACATATATATATATATATATACACACATATCTAGACCCATGTACATAAGTATCTTACAATACCTTAACTACTTACCAAATACGTTAGTTTAGATTCCTAACAAATACTTGAACTTATAATCATATGGTATTGTTTATATAAATGTGATAACCATATTTCCATAAAAAATTATATATGACAAAACTTAACTCATATAGTATATATATACTTATTTATAGTATCGTAGTTTCCTAGACACTAAATATCACATATCTACTCGATACTTAGATATTAACCTATACTAATACACCAATACCTTACTCTAATAACTTGATATCCCAAATGCTAATACCTTAGCTAATACTTTATACCTCATATATAGCCATAACCTTTATACTAGTACTAAGTACTTTAGATACTTACCATTTTCCACACCCACATAGCTTAGTGTCTAGTAATCCACTTAATTAACTCACTGGGACTATTTCCCCCTTACTGATATCCTACTTCACTCCATTATCAAGTATCATAGTAACCCAAATCTCCCTCTTCATTGTCAACCAGTTAAGCCAAGCGGTGAAGACTTGGCCTACTATTGCTACTCTTCCAAGCATTTGCTATACTACTGCACCTGATACTCTCTACTGGTGCCTTACAGACTTAGAACCCGAGCTAAGAAATTTATGCTGCTCCCTCAATGGCAACCAAACCCTGGTATACTACTGTAGATTGACCCTAATCCTCATTGTTACTACCATATTTTCTTGGAAAGGATATTTTGGTCATTTTATAAATAATTAATTATTATGCATGTTGTATAATTATTTATTATATTATTTAATTATTATTAGATGTTAGTTTATTATTTTGAACTTGTGTTAGTGGACTACTAGTTTAGATTAGATCCTTGAACCAACATTTGATATTAGTTAGAATTGAGCCCAATTAGAAGCCCATTCGTTAGGAGGATGATTAATTTAATTAAATCCATTAGATTGGAACCTTCCCACCTTAATTATTTCTTCATGAGAGGCCCCAAGGGGTATGTTGGTCATTGTATAGTAGCTTGAGGGAGAGGTCAAGGGGGGCGGCCATATAAAGAGAGGGGTGGGGGGATTTCTCTCTCCTTTTTTATTTTAAATCTAAATCTAGAATTCCCTTCAACCAAATTCCTTCATTCCCACATCAAATCCCTACCAAATTTCTTCTCAATTCCTTCCCAAATTACCATTGGAGACTGGTAGAGCAAGAATCTATAAGAAAAAAGCAAGGATCTACAAAGAGAAGTAAGGATATACAAGTTGAAGGCCAATTTTACCAAATTTGGAGGTTGCATTGGGAATCCATCTCCCAATAGATATAATTCAATTTTCCCTCTTTAATTAGATTCTAAATCTATGTTTTAATCATTAGGAATCACCCCATATGTTGAGGCTACCCATAGGAATTGGAATTAGGTTCATAGGAGGCTTACGGAGAAAGTTATGTTGTATTTTGTATCAATTTTGGGGGAATTCCGAGATTGACACATGTTGTAATTGTCAATTGGTTAATTAGACCAAATTGACATATTTTTGATTGTTTGTGGCTAGTGTTATATCCATAATTGGATACGTGTAGGCCGTATCCTAATAATTTGGAGATACGGGTTGATTTAGGGGTTTTTCCTCCGACACGGAGCTTTGTGCATGTCACACTTTGACACGGACACGTAGATGTGTATTTGACTCTTTATATTAATCATAAGACTTGCTCGTATCCTTTGATGTAAGTTTGGTTGTGTGGTAGATTCGTATCGCAAGCGTATCATAGATCTAGTATGATACGGGTGCGATGCACTCAACGTGTTTGCTTCATTGCTTTTCAATTCAATTGACTTATGTAAAACTATTAATATGATATATTAGATATGATATGTATATGTATAAGTGTGTGTGCATATATATATATATGTGTGTGTGTGTGTGTGTGTGTGTGTGTGTGTGTGTGTGTGTGTGTGTGTGTGTGTGTGTACCTACATGTATATGTGTATCTATATGTATATATGTATGTTTGAATATATATGTATATATGTATGAGGGGAAATATCTATATGTGTATATGTGTGTTGGTATATATATATATATATATATATATATATATATATATATATATGTTTAGAGATGAGCGTGTATATATATGGGTTGATATATATATAGGTAAGTATACATTTGTATGTGTAAGTGAATATAGATATATATATGTATATAAAGAGAGAGAGAGAGAGAGATACTAGTGAGAGTATATATATATATATATATATATTTATGAGTATGCTTGTATGTGTGTGTTGAGAGAAGAAGAGGGTCGGGCAACATCACAACAGGGAGTCACTGAAATAGCAAGCAGTAGCATCCATGGCATTCACAACAGCCGATTGTAGCATCAGCATATGCAGTGCCATAGCAGTAACTACATCAGCATGTTGCACAAGCAAACGCAGCAGCAGCAAACACAACAGCAGCAAACGCAGTAAGCAACAGCAGCATCAGTAGCTACACTAGCAGTAGCAAGTATCGGCATTCAGTCGCAAGTCAACAAGTATCAGCAAGTATCAGCATTCAGTCAAAGTCAGCAAGTATCAGCTAGTATCAGCATTCCGTAGCAGTCAGCAGTAACAATAAGGTATGGTCAGTAGTTTAGTTGTTAAGGTTAGCTACTTGGGTTAGAGGTTAGTAGTTTATTGTTAAGTATAGTTAGTAGTTGATTACTTTGTTAAGTAGTTATGTTTATAGATACACTGTTAGTCTAAATAGTTAGTAAATATAGCTATTAGTAGTTAGATAAATATGTATATACTTGTTAGATTAGTTAGTATATGTACTATATGTATCTATGTATATTAGTTAATGGTAAGTAGCTATATGTAGTATATGTATCTATGTATTGATATGTATTAGATGATAAGTAATTAGTAGTATGTAATAGTTTAGCTATAAGTTAGCATATGGTTTAGTGTTTGGGTGTTAGCTATAAATTAGGATTTGAATTACCTTGGGATACCAAGGTAATGTCAATGTATTGAGTCGATACTCAAGGTACTTAGATTTTAGTATCGAGATGGGTGTATAGGTAGTGAGATACTCTTTGGTTCAAAGCTACGGTATCCTCTTTGCATTAGTTAGCATAGATTATATATGTATTGTCTTGTATATATATATAAATTAGTATTTTCATATATAAAAATTTGCGTATCCTATGATACGATATTTTGTGTGTATCTTAGTATCCTAGTTTAGCTAGTGTGACCTAGTTTTATATTGTATGAACCCAATATCCTAGAGATAGACTCATACAACCTAAAAATAGGTAGTTTGACCAAGTTTGACCAGTTTGAATTAGGGTTGACCTAGTTTGACAGTTTTGACTTAGAAATGACTTTATAACCTAGAAGTTGACTATTTTAACTTATTTTTATTCCAAAATCTTGTATTGATGTTATATTCCCTATCTAGGTCTTCGAGGTACCGTACTGGACATCTGTGATACTGTTTACCGGATTTAAGGCAGGTACATTCTCCAATAGTTTTTTATTTATGATATCGTCTATGTTCATTATATCTAGTATAGATATCCTTAATTTTTTGACACGATGTTTACACGGATTGGTATATCCGGATCTTGTCATGAGATGTTATTTCTTGGTATTTATGGTGTATCTTGTGAAAGCCTTGTTCTTTGTTCTTCTTGTACATGTAAAGACATTGATTCTTAGGGAGATTAGCTACCTACCTAGTGAATCTCGTGTCATGACGTACCATGGTTGGATCCACTATACCAGTCGGGATTGGAGAGTATGTAGTGTAGATATGTGATCATACCCTCCTTGTATCAATTTTTGTTTATCGAATAGTGTTAATCATACACCGCACGTATGATTAGCCAGGCCATTAATCTTGTATCAAGTTTCCAAGTCGATTACATGTTAAAGCTGGTACTTACTCACTTAGTCATTAGTATTCTTGTTTATTGCCATATTATTCATTCTTGTATTATTCTAGTATTTCCTTATTGTATATCTCTTGTATCTATATGTTGCATATTGTATATTCACATCTATTTACTGTTACATAGTTTATATCATTTATTAAAACTGCTGTTAGAGATGTACTCTGCTTCTTTCCTGGCTGTCACGACCCGCACCCGGTTTAGGGGCACGAGTGCGTGGGTACGTCCAGCCTACGCCGCAGTGTCGGCGGTAGAACGCTGTCAAGGTCTTGATACTATCTAGCTAATGTCACACAATATCCAATCTCCATAAGAAGGCACGGATGACACAAATAAACGAGCACATACTCAATCACATGATTACAGCACGATAAGATAACGAACAGAAATTAAATACAACACAAGTCAAAAATAATAATCTAACTCAACAATATCCAAGTCTCAATAAAAAATACCGGAGACAAATCCGGTACCAATAGTCTACTTAAAGAACTAATCAGAAAACTAGAAGAATTAGTGATTTCCGGCTAGACCTCCCGGAATCACAACTACTACCAAGTCTGCAGCTACTCACCATATGGTCCATAAAGTGTCGGACAGCGGTCCTCTAAGGCATAGTCTGGAAAAATATTTCCAGTCAGGAAGGAGCAAAGCACAATCTCAAATAACAGTTCCATTAAATTGTTAAGGACTATAAAGTAATAAACATGTCATGCTAGCTACTGAGAAGACATTGAAATAAATGCAATGGCAATTAAAGAGAGACAGGCAATGTAAAGAGACAGGCAATATAATACAGTCAGTGCATGTATGAAAATGAAAGAACAAGGAATAGTATCATATACGGGTGATGTAGTATATGATTTAAATAGGGAAACTGTAATCTATTCTAAGTGTTTGAAATAGTAGTTTCAAAATGTGATCGGCTTGGGAACATGTACGATAGCTATAGGGCCTGGCTAATCATGGGTGAAGAGCATGATTAACACTTACATTGTTCTACACTACAATAAGAGGTTATGATCACATTTCTTACTAACTACTTCTCCGCCCCCAACTAGTACTGTGGATCCAACCATGACACGTCACGATACACGAGCAAGTCCAGTCTAGCATGTTCGATGTCTAATATACATGTCGTGTACAATGTCAATACGATAATCAATGTAACATCCCATGACTGCAGATCCAAGCTATACTAGTCCGTGTAGCACAGTGTCAAGGATTCAGTTGTGACATTTCAAGATTATTGAATTTATAGAAATTATCAAGAAATTGGAAATTATCAGAGAATGTACTTGCCTTGGTCCTTAGCTGGTAATTATTTGTGTCCTGTTCCAGAGTATCCCCTGGGTAAACCAACAGTCCTATAAACATATCACAAGCAAAACCACATTTGCATCAGATGCTACACTAACACAGACAAAAACACTGGCCTCAGGGCCATGCCAGGCAGGGCACTAGTCAACTAGGGTCATCTAGTAGGATATACATAAACCATATTACACTTATTAATACTTACAATATTTATTCATGCACCAATATAAATACATATACAATATATATATATGTGCCAAAATACTAATTATATTAAATTATACTATGTATACAAGTACATATATATAAACCAAATACCAAAACAAATATATATATATATATATATATATATATATATATATATATATATTACCAAATTAGCACTTATATCAAAATAAATATACATATATTTATTTATATATATACCAAATTAACAATTACCAACATAAACTGAAATACAGATATACGTACATACCAATTTATATATTGAAATATATTAAGTATATAAAATATGTACATATACATATACCAATATTACATATTAATATTTATTATTTAATACGTACACGCAAAATATATATTGAATACATATATAGATATATAGGAAGAAATACACGAACATATATACATACACATATATACTAATACTAGTACATCACATTAGATACATATGCAATACATTAATTGTATGTACAAGATATATATATATATATATACATTTATACTAATTATACTAAAACATATATACTATGCTAATACATATATTAAACATTAATTAATAAATAATTATACATATACATATTTAATACACATAGTCTATATGAAAAATACAATACAATATTTAATATGTATCATTTAAATGTGTATATACCAATTTATCAAATACATACAATATATATTAAACATACACTATACTATACACATTAATTAATTTATATACAAATACTTATACATTTGTTATATTAACATTAATACATTACATTAGTTATCTATACATACATATATATATATTGAAGAAGGAAAGAGGGGGAGAAGGAAACTTATAGAGGGGGAAGTCGGCTGGCCGGAAAATGGCCGGAGGGGGAGCTCGTGAGGGCCGGTGTAGGGAAGAGCAAAGGGAGAGGGAGCCGTCTGTGGGGAGGAGCACGGTGGAGATGGTGGTGGAGGTTCTAATGGTGATGGTGGTGGAGTCTGGCCGGGTCGGTGAGAATGGAGGGAGGAGCTCGGGGCTCGGCCACCGGAGTGTGGCCGGAAATAGAGTAGATCAGAGGGAGGGGTGTAGTGGTAGGGACGAGCCGGAGATGGCTGGTCGGATGCTGATGGTCGGGGTGAGCAGCAGCAGCCGAGGCTCGGCTTGGCGGAACCGCCGGAGTGGCCAGAGGGCCGCCGGGCCGGACTGGAATGGCCGGAGGCCGGGCTGTTGGTGACTGCAGTGGATGGATGGATGGATGGATGATGGGAGGAGGAGATGGAGGGAGGAGCGCTGGAGATGTCGGCCGGCTGTAGGGAGGGTCGCCGGTGGAGTTGGAGGGTGCAGCGGCCGCCATGGAGAGCTGTCCGGCGGGGAGGAGTTTCGTCGGAGCAGGGGAAGTCGGCCGGGGTGCACAGTAAGGGGAGAAGTGCACAGTATTCCCTCCCCCCTTGAATTTGAATTTCAAACTAATAAATAAAAGAAGGAGAAGAAGAAAGGAAGAAGAAGAAGAAGAAGAAGGAAGGAAAGAGAAGGAGAAAGGAAGAAAGAGAAGAAGAAGAAAAGAATGGAGGAAATTTTACATACGTAGGAGAGAGGGAGGAGGCTTGAGGAGGGTGGTGTTTCCTAGGTAGTCTAGGGATTAGGGTTTGATGATGTGACAAGACATTATATAGGGAAGGGTTTGTGAATCTAATGGTGAGGATGCACCCAATTAAATGGGTGGTCCAGATTGTTCATGAAGGAAATTTCATGTGGGGAAAAATGCAATTTGGTCCACCAATAAATAACCTTTCCATTTGGTCTTGGACAATGGGGTGATGACACCTACAATTAAATAATTGCAACTTAGCCCCTTAAATTCGAGAAATTGCACAAACACATAAAATGACAAAAATTTGGCAGGCGATTCTGTGTCTAGTGTTTTGTAGGGTCAGGGGGCGCTGTAGGTTTGGTACGGGCTCAATTAGCAGGGCACTGGAATTAAATTGGGATTTTCAGAATTGGTTTAAATACTATCCTCAATTTAAATAGAATAAAATGCAAGTTGTGTTCTAAAATTAATTAGGAGTACATGGGGCCAAAATCAGGTCAGGTCATCAATACCAATAATGAAGAAGACTCAGAACAGAATATTATCCTAATTTGGGCCGCACGAAAAATAGGTCAAGATTATCCCCAATTTAAATTGGAACACACAACGATACAAAATAGGGATTTATTAAATAACGTCCACGACGATTTTTGTGCGGCTAGAAACAATGCACAGAGTGCATAATTATGAGTTGTAAAAATAGCAGAATGGAAGGCGGGCATGTCTAGAGCAAGATTGTGAAATTTGTTGGAAGACAAAAGTCAGGATAGCGCTCCAAATATCGAAGCAAAGACAATGCGCAAAGATATTAAATAAAATACGGTAATTAATTACAAACTCCAAGAATTAAATTCTAACTAAATAATTAAATACAAAAATTCCATAATTCCGACAGGTGTTCATCTACTGGCTTCTAGGTCAAGTCTACCAGCTCAAACACAAATGAACACTGTATATAATATTATATTTAAATTACACATCTCACATAATTATTTAAATAAAAATATTATCATGCAATTTAATTAATTGCAACTACCATAATATCAAATATTGTAAAAATTTGAAAATACCCCTGTCTTCGGAATGTGGTAGTGACACTGGCTGGATATATTTTTTCCAGATGACACTGAGGAGTGGTACCCCACTCACTTTGGACCTCAGGATGTTGTGGGCCTAGAGCCAGAGACCTTGGACGACCCGGGACTTGTAGCATCTTAGTTATTCCTTTTGTACTAGATTTGTCTCCAGCTTACTTTTAGTAGTTTCCCTGACTCATTTGATATTATTTTGTCTCATGAGTTGTATTGTGACTATTCTATTCTTTTATCATATTCGTGCTTATTTCTATCTTAGATTTGTGATTGAGTATATTTGTATTATTGGTGGCACATTATATTGTTAGATAGATTACCCAAACAACGTTTTACTGCCGATGCTGTGGCGTAGGCTGGGCGAAGTTCTCGACTTGTACCCTTACACCGGGTGCGGGTTGTGACATATTTTTAGTTGTGGCACACGTAGGTCTTCGAGGTCGCAACTAGTGTGATTCATAGTGGTGCTCTGAATTGAGTGCTATTACGAGCCTATTTCATAATATAATATATAGGCTATAGGCTGAGAATACTCAATCACATCTAAGAAAAACTCTATTGATTTTATTTAGCTGTCTTCCTTGATATTGATATTTGTTCTTTAACTGTCCTTTCTTGAATGTATTACATCATGTGCCATATTGATTATTTCTTTCGCTTTGTCTTAGGATGCCGCCTAAGACTAGTTCATAGCAGGTGAGAGCAGCTTTTGAGAGGTCTGTGACTTCCCGAGGGCCTGTACCAGTTACTTCTTCGGTGATTAGCATGTTAGCTACTTTCGGGGGTCCACCTCCTACTCAGAGGACTGTTCCGGCTGTATCTGAGGGACTTCCACTTCCACTTCTACCATTCGTGCAGGCAGATGCGACATAGATGATTACGCTATTTCGTAAGATATTGGAAGCATAGAGGGCTCAGTTTGAGGTACACTAGAGGCCGATCGACGTCTTACGGTAGGGCATCGAAAGTGCTCATCAGCTTGTTCATGTCGTAGTAGAGAGAGGAGTTTCGGTCTAACAGCAGGTTGCTCCGAAGGTTGCCCAACTTCGGCCAGGCAACATTCAGGAATTCAAGAAGCTGGAGCCTAGGGTCTTCAAGGGGACGGAGGGCATCGTCTACGCTGATGATTGGCTAGAGGACATTGAGCATCTCATGATGGTGTCCCATCTTTCTGAGGATCTGAAGGTTGAGGAGGTAGGACTTCAGCTGTTCGACGTTGCCCGCACTTTGTTCAGAAATGAGCCAATTCTTGCTTATGCAGGACAGTCTTGGGAGGTGTTCAAGGACCTCTTCAAGAATAAGTTCTTTGCTCGGGTAGACATGTTAAACTTGGGGAGGTAGTTTGAGAGCCTCATTCAGGGGAGAATGTCTATGGAGGAATATGCTGCAGAGTTTGGTAGGCTGAGCCAATTTATGGAGTATTGGGTGAGGGAGCCAGAGGTTCGAGCTAATCATTTTTGTAAGGGTCTAAGCTGGGAAGTGAAGATCCTTATTCCGTCTTTTTATGAGATCTACTCGGAGATACTTGCCGAGGCACGCAAGGTTGAGCAGGAGTTGGGTTTGAAGACCAAGAGAGATCGTAATTCTTTTTTGGGGGCAAACAATAGCACAATGACTGCCAAGCGTCCTTATTTCCAGTCCAAGCCTTTTTCAGCAGCCGCAACAGCATCAGACTCTAGCTAGGGTGCCATTTTACCAAGCACCGCAACAACAGAGACAGTTACAGCAAGCTTCCTGCCACTACTGCAAGAAGCCCGACCATATCTAGAAATTTTGCAGGTGGAGGCTGGAAGTTTGTTTGTATTATGGTACCGAAGGGCATCAGCTGAGAGAGTGTCCTTCCAATCCTCGTCGTGTAGTTCAGGGAGCAGCTCCCGCTCTGAGCACATAGGCGAGACCACCTGCATTACAACCAAGGGGACCGCCACTTTCGACCCAACAACAACATTATGTCCAGCACCAGCATAAGGGAGGTGCACTTCAGGGACGAGCGTTCACTATGACAGTCGAGGAGGTCGAGCCTACCGGAGATGTCATCGCAGGTTATGTTCTTCTTGATTCTATTCCAGCTTTAGCTTTGTTTGTTAGTGGTGCTTCCCATAGTTTGTATCTGTTTCTTTTGCTCTGAAGCATGGTTTGGTAGCTGAGTCTTTGTTTAGGACTTGCAAGATCATGACCGGGGAGGCATTATCCTGGTTAATAATATTTGCAAGGATCGAAGGGTTACTATGGGAGGCCGGAAGCTGAGTGCGTGTCTACTTGTAATGCCACTTTTGAGCTACGATATTGTACTCGAGATGGATTGGTTGCGTAGGCACTGCGCTAGTATAGATTGTAGAGGAGGTAGAGTTTTGTTTAGTCCGCTAGGAGAGCCAGAGTTTGAGTTTTCTAGAGGACCTGCTGAGCAGGGAGAAGGCATTATATGTAAAGCTATGGTGGAAGACAAGGAGTTGCCACATCCGTTGATAGCAGAGTTCTTGGATGTGTTTCCTGAGAAATTACAAGGATTGTCCCCAGATCGAGATATTAAATTCTCTATAGACTTGGTGCCAGGTACATAACCAATTTCACAGCATAACTATTGGGTAAACAACAGCGAGCTGGCTGAGATGAAGAAGCCGGTGAACGAATTATAGGATAAAGGATTTATCAGATCGAGTTCTTCACCGCAGGGAGCCCCGGTATTATTTGTACCGAAGAAGGATGGATCGGTGCGCATGTGCATTAATTACAGGGTATTGAATAATCTTACTATCAAGAATAAATATCCTTTGCCATAAATTGATGACCTATTCGATCAGTTGAGAGGTGCCAAGGTGTTTTCTAAGATAGACTTGAGATCAGGCTACTATCAGGTGAAAGTGAAGCCCAAGAACATACTGAAGACTGCTTTTAGGACTCGGTATGGCCAGTATGATTTTATGATTTTATGGTGATGCCGTTTGGGTTGAATAATACCCCTATGGTATTTATGTATTTGATGAATAAGGTGTTCCACTAGTACCTTGACAAGTTCATGGTGGTGTTCATCGATGATATACTCATACACTCGAAGATACCAGAGGAGCATGAGGAGCATTTACAGATTGTGTTGGATATGATAAGGAAGGAGAAGCTGTATGGGAAGCTGTCCAAGTGTGAGTTATTCCTAGACAAGGTAGAGTTCTTAGGACATGTTGTGACTGACGATGTAATTTTAGTAGATCCGAAGAAGATCGCAGCAATGGAGTCTTGGAAGACCCCGAGTTCAGTAGCAAAGATCAGGAGTTTCTTGGGTTTGGAAGGCTACTACACGAAATTTGTGCAACATTTTTCGAGGATTGCCGAGCCGATGAACAGACTCACCAGGTAGGATGTAGAGTTTGTTTGGAGAGAGGATTGCCATGTTGCTTTTGAAGAATTGAAGAATATGTTAACGTCTGCTCCTATTTTGACGTTGCCATCAGGGTCTGGAAGTTTCACTATTTATAGTAATGCATCGGGAAAAGGTTTGGATTGTGTTCTTCAGCAAAATGGAAAAGTGATTGCCTATGCATCCAGGCAATTGTGTCCTCATAAGAAGAACTATCCTACCTACGATTTGGAGTTGGTAACAGTCATCTTTGCCCTGAAGTTGTAAAAATACTATTTGTACGGAGAGCGTGTGAAGATATTTATCGACCACAAGAGCTTGAAGTACATTTTCACACAGAAGAAGTTGAACATGAGGCAGCGTCGGTGGCTGGAACTGATAAAAGATTTTGACATCTCTTTGCAGTATCATCCTGGAAAAGCCAATGTAGTTGCTGATGCCTTGAACAAGTATCTGGTAGCTATATTTTTGACAAAGGATTGGTATTTGTTGGACGACTTGGAGAGTTTGGGCATTGAGATAATAGTTCTTGGTTTTTTTATACAGATATAGGGGTTACAAATACACTTAGAGTTGATAGACAAGATTAAGGCAGCCTAGTATGAGGATGTATCTCTGAGGAGCATCAGAGCTAAGGTGAGAGCAGGATTGGAGAATGATTTCACCACTACTGAGGATGGTTCTTTACGGTATGGTATTAGATTGTGTGTGCCTAGTGGAGAGCTGCGTGAGAAGGTATTATAGGAAGCACATCGCTCTTAGTATTCCATACATCCAGGTGCCAACAAGATATATCAAGATATGCGAGAGAGTGTGTGGTGGTATGGCATGAAGAGGAAAGTGGCCCAGTTTGTATCCAGATGCTTAGTGTGGCAGCAGGTGAAACCCGAGAGGCAGAGGCCAGGAGGGTTACTTCAGCCATTACCCATTCCAGAGTGGAAGTGGGAGCACATTACTATGGATTTTGTGTTCGGACTTCCACGATCTCCAGGAGGAAAAGACGCGATTTGGGTCATCGTTGACAGGTTGACCAAGTCGGCCCACTTTTTGCCTTTCAAGGTTGGTTTGTCTATGGAGAAGCTGGTAGAGATATATGTAAGGCAGATCGTCAAGATACATGGAGTTTCCATCAGCATAGTCTTATATCGGGATAGTCGTTTTACTTCTCATTTTTGGAGGAGTTTGCAAGCGAGTTTGGGCACCCAGCTCAAGTTCAATACTACATATCATCCCTAGATGGATGGGCAGTCAGAGAGTACTATTCAGACTCTCAAGAATATGCTGCACACTTGTGTACTAGATTTTGGGGGATCTTGGGAGGACTATCTCTATTTGGTAGAGTTTGCTTACAACAACAGCTACTAGGCTAGTATAGAGATATCACCATTTGAGGCTCTGTACGGGCGGAGATGTCGTACTCCCTTATCATGGGACAATGTTGAAGAGAGAGCTTTGCTAGGGCCAAAGATAGTTGTGGATGCAGCGGAGAAGGTTAAGCTGATCAGAGATAAACTTCGAGTGGCATAGGACATACAGCGGCATTCGGCCGATAGCTACCGGAGACCTTTAGAGATTTAGATATAGTTTTAAATTTTTTTTGCTTGTTATTGGTTATTTGTTATAGATTAAGTTCTTGAGGTTGTGTTTTGTTCTACGTTGGTGGTTTGGTATTTTTGAGGATTTTTCCGACACGAGGCACAATTCATTTCGGTGGAGGAAGGATGCTTATTCCACGATTCATCGGACCTTTCACTATTCTAGAGAGGGTCGGTGCAGTTGCTTACAGACAATACTTTCCAGTTGCATTGGAGGGAGTGCATAATGTGTTTCACGTGTCGTAGTTGAGATGGTACGTGAAATATCCTAGTCACGGGTTTGATCACTCAGAGATAGAGGTGGGTACTACACTTTGCTATCCAAAGCAGGCAATTGAGATTCTGGATCGGAGAGAGAAGGTGCTGAGAAACCAGACTATTATCTTGGTACACGTCGCATGGGGGCATCACTCTCCTGTGGAGTCTACCTGGAAAAGAGAGGATAAAATACGAGAGCGTTACCCATATTTGTTTGTGCCTTGAGGTATGTTCTTTCCTAGTTATGTTCTATTCTGTTCTGTTTATTTTCTGGGGGTAGTTTTCGTCTTTGAATTTTGAGGACAAAATTATTTTAAGGGGGGTAGACTTGTCACTACCATATTTTCTAGGAAAGAGTATTTTGGCCATTTCATAATTAATTAAAAATTATACATATTGTATAATTATTTATTATATTATTTTATTATTATTAGATGTTAGTTTATTATTTTAGACTTATGTTAGTGGACCTAACTAGTTTAGATTAGATCGTTGGACCAATATTTGCTATTAGTTAAAATTTAGCCTAATTAGAAGCCCATTTATTATGAGGATAATTAATTTAATTAAACCCATTAGACTAGAACCTTTTCTGCTGAATTATTTCTTCATGAGAGGCCCCAAGGGATATATTGGTCATTGCATAGTAGCTTGAGGGAGGGGTCAAGGAGGCCGGCCATATAAAGAGAGGGGGGGAAATTTCTCTCTCCTCTTTTCATTTTAAATATAGATCTAGAATTTCTCTCAACCAAATTCCTTCCTTCCCACATCAAATTTCTACCAAATTTCTTCCTAATTCCTTCCTAAATTACTATTGGAGGCTATTAAAGCAAGGATCTATAAGGAGGAAACAAGGATCTACAAAGAGGAGCAAGGATCTATACGTTGAAGGCCAATTTCCCCAAATTTGGAGGTTGCATTGGAAATCCATCTCCCAATAGGTTACAATTCAGTTTTCACTCTTTAATTAGGTTCTAAATGTGTGTTTTAATTATTAGGAACAGCCCTATATGATGGGGCTACCTATAGAAAATGGAACTAGGTTCATAGGAGGCCTATGGAGAAAGTTATGGTATGTTTTGTGTTAATTTTGGGAGAATTTCGAGATTAACACATATTGTGTTTGTCAATTGGTCAATTAGACCAAATTGACATGTGTTTGATTGTTTGTGGCTAGCGTCGTATCCACAATTGGATACGTGTAGGCCGTATCCTAACAATTTGGAGATACGGGTTGATTTGAGAGTTTTAGCTCCGATACGGGACTTTGTGCATGTCATACTTTGACACGGACACGTAGATGTGTATTTGACTCTTCGTATTATTCATATTTACTATTTTAGACTTACTCGTGTGCTTTATATTATTCATATTTACACGTAGATGTGTGGTGGACTCGTATCGCAAGCGTATCATAGATCTAGTGTGATACGGGTGCAATGCACTCCACGTATTTGCTTCATTGCTTTTCAATTCAATTGACTTGTGTATAACTATTAATACGATATATTAGATATAATATGTATATGTATAAGTGTATGTATATATGTCTATGTGTCTAAGTGTATATATGAGTGTATATACCTATATGTATTTGTGTATCTATATGTATATATATGTATATTTGAATATATATGTATATATGTATGAGGGGATATATCTATATGTGTATATGTATGTTGGTATATATATATATATATATATATATATATATATATATATATATATATATATATAAACTTACACCTACATATATATATAGGTAAGTATACATATGTAGGTGTAAGTTTATATATATATATATATATATATATATATATATATATATATATATATAGAGAGAGAGAGAGAGAGAGAGAGAGAGAGAGAGATACTAATGAGAGTATATATATTTATGTATATGCTTGTGTGTGTGTGTTGAGAGAAGGAGAGGGTCAGGCAACATCACAGCAGGGGGTTACTGAAACAGCAAGTAGTAGCATCCATGGCATGCACAACAGCTGGTTGCAGCAGCAGCATATGCATTGCCATAGCATCAGCTACATCAGCATGTTGCACAAGCAAACACAGCAGCAACAAACGCAATAGCTGCTGCAGCAGCAGCTATACTAGTAGTAGCAAGTATCCGCATTCCGTCGCAAGTCAGCAAGTATCCGCTTTCAGTCGAAGTCAGCAAGTATCAGCATTCTATAGAAGTCAGCAGTAACAGCAAGGTATGACCAGTAGTTTAGTTGTTAAGGTTAGCTAGTTGGGTTAGAGGTTAGTAGTTTATTGTTAAGTATAGTTAGTAGTTGATTACTTTGTTAAGTAGTTATGTATATAGATACATTGTTAGTCTAAATAGTTAGTAAATATAGATATTAGTAGTTTGATAGATATCTATATACTTGTTAGATTAGTTAGTATATGTACTATATGTATCTATGTATATGAGTTAATGGTAAGTAGCTATATGTAGTATATGTATCTATGTATTGATATGTATTAGATGATAAGTAATTCGTAGTATATAATAGTTTAGCTATAAGTTAGCATATGGTTTAGTATTTGGGTGTTAGCTATAAATTAGGATTTGAATTACTATGGGATACCAAGGTAATGTCAAGGTATTGAGTGATACTCAAGGTACTTGGATTTTAGTATCGAGATGGGTATGTAGGTTATGAGATACGCTTTGGTTCAAAACCAAGGTATCCTCTTTGCATTTGTTAGCGTAGATTATATATGTATTATCTTGTATATATATATAAATTAGTATTTTCATAAATAAAAACTTAGGTATCCTATGATACGGTATTTTGTATGTTTTTTAGTATCCTAGTTTAGCTAGTGTGGCCTAGTTTCATAGTGTATAAACCCAATATCCTAGAGATAGACTCATACAACCTAGAAATTGGTAGTTGACCAAGTTTTACCAGTTTGACTTTGGGTCGACCTAGTTTGTCTGTTTTGACTTAGAAATGGCTTTATGACCTAGAAGTTGACTAGTTTAACTTATTTTTATTTCAAAATCTTGTATTGATGTTATATTCCCTATCTAGGTCTTTGAGGCACCGTACCAGATATCTGTGATATTGTTCACCGAATTTTAGGCGAGTATATTTTCTGATAGTTTCTCATTTATGATATCCTCTATGTTCGTTGTATCTAGTGTAGATATCAATAATTTTTTGACATGAAGGTTACACGGATTGGTATATCCGGATCTTGTCATGAGATATTATTCTTTGATATTCACGTGTATCTTGTGCAAGCCTTGTTCCTTGTTTTTCTTGTACATGTACAAACTTTGATTCTTGGGGAGATTAGCTACCTACCCAGTGAATCCCTTGTCATGAAGTACCATTATTGGATCCACTATACCAGCCGGAGTTGGGGAGTATGTATTGTAGATATATGATCATACCCTCCTTGTATCAAGTCTTGTTCATTGAATAGTATTAATCATACACCACACATATAATTAGCCAGGCCATTAATCATGTATCAAGTTCCCAAGCCGATCATATTTTAAAGCTGGTACTCACTCACTTTGTCATTAATATTCTTGTTCATTGCCATATTATTTATTCTTTTATTATTCCAGTATTTCCTTATTGTATATCTCTTGTATCTATATATTGCATCTTGTATATTCACATCTATTACTGTTACAAAGTTTATATCATTTATTAGAACTGCTGTTAGAGATGTACTATGCTCCTTTCCTGACTGGATATATTTTTCCCAGAAGACACTGAGGAGTGGTACCCAACTCACGATGGACCTCAAGATGTTGTGGGCTTAGAGCCAAAGACCTTGGCTCAGGAGGGTCTCATCCCGACTGAGACAGATGACCCGAGACTTGTAGCATCTTAGTTATTTCTTTTGTACTAGATTTGTCTCCAGCTTACTTTTAGTAGTTTATCTGACACATTTAATATTATTTTGTCTCATGAGTTACATTGTGACTATTATATTCTTTTATCATATTCGTGCTTATTTCCATCTTAGATCTGTCATTGAGTATATTTATATTGTTGGTCGCATATTATATTGTTAGATAGATTATCCAAAACATCGTTCTACCGCCGATGCTGCGGCGTAGGTTGGGCGTTATTCCCGACTTGCATCCTTACATCGGGTACGAATATGACCTTTGTTTGTTATAACCTTTCAACTGAAGATACTTGCTGTCATAAACCTGCACATCACCTTTGTTTGTGGTTATTTAAACGAAAAGAATAGGAATATATTCGATATGGGGGTTTACACGGAACCCGCCTTCTTTTGTTTACAAACAAACTTGTACAATATAATCCTATACGAGGATGTGGGAGTACAATTTATTTAATCTGGGTACATATCGCTATAGGTGTCTGATCTGCGGTCGATCACTTTAGCCCTTGGACCACACGATGTTGAAGAAGTGCCATAGGAGACAGGAAGCAGCTTCGAAGGTTGCAGAAGAGGGTGGATGCACGATGCCGAAGTCCGTCGATCCCTGCTCTTTGTCCGAGCTCCGGGTGCTCTCTCTCTCTCTCTCTCTCTCTTTTTCAATTCTCTGACCTGGTTCAATATTCCAAATTGTCGATCTTGTTCCCCATTGATAGGGGTCTCTATTTATAGAGTTTTGGTGACAGTGACCACTCCATCGGTGTAACAACCGAGGAGTGGAAAGTACAGCACCCTTTTATACAACGGTTAAAGTAACCAATGCCTACGTTTAGATGATCTTTTGAATGAGCGTGTGACGCGGGTCCAACTAAGGGGACACAACGCGTACAATTGCTACTTAGATCACGGCGTAAAAGCCACGTAGGTAGGTATCCATTGTGTAGCAGAGGTTGGTATAGAAGCTAAATATCTGTCACCATGGCATAGAAGCCAAGTAGGCATAGAAGCCGAACAGGCATAGAAGCCGAACAGGCATAGAAGCCGAGCAGGCATAGAAGCCGAACAGGCATAGAAGCCGAGTGGTCGTAGAGACTGAGTGGTCGTAGAGACTGAGTGGACGTAGAAGCCTTATGAGCACAGATCCTGAATGGGCGTAGAAGCCGCTGCGTACCGTGCTGATGTGGACGTCTTAGCCGGAATTACGGCCTTTGGAGATATAACCGAATCTCTTGCAGAGATTTGCCACCATCTTATGCATTAAATACGGAGGCGTGTTTTAAAGGTCTGCAGTCCTTCTGTGCACCCGTCGCAGAGACGTGCTTTGAGAGAAACTGTCACCGCTCTGTGCAATTAGACGTAGAGACGTGCCTCGAGTCCCGTACGAGGTGCAGCTTTTGACGTGGCAGGCGGTTTGCCTGCTGCGGAGCGTAAAACAGCTCATGTTTGCCTGTGTAAAATAGGGCAGCGTATTCCCTTGTACACGAAAGAGCGGTTTATGCTGAGGGGACTCCAGTAAACGATGGTTTGGTGATGCTTTAACCAAATCCTCTGCATTAAATGCAGAGATCCGCCATCATACTGTGGGGCGCGTCCCGAGGGGTCTGCCATCATTTCCAGCCGTCGTTTGGGTAGCCGTACAGTACTTTTTGTCAGGAGTCAGAGGTCAGATTCACTGCGTGACTTGACAGGTTCATTTCGGGGAAGACGAAGCGTTCCTCGTACGCATTAACGCTGCTTTGAGAGCGGTTGAGTTTTACGCCATGGAGGCGATGAAGAACTCTGTTTTACGCTGGAGCGGCCTGGACGTACTGCACTTACGCGGATGGTCCTTTGAGCTTTATACTTCATGCTGTATTTTAGCGGAGAAAGCTCTGTTGCACGCTTGATAGCTCTGAAGGCCTCCGTTTACGCTGCTCTGCATCAATAGGCTGCGTAGCTCTTCCCAGCGTATTTTTTATGCTTCTACAAGACCCCCTTCAAAGCTTTTAAATTCCTCGGAATTTGAAACGCTTTGAATGAAGCATGAACGGCCCCTCGTAACTCGAAACGTTTCTGAATGGAGCACTGAAACGGTGGATGCGGACTCTATAGCGGATTTATTGGGGACCGCTGTGATCTTTTTTGCCTATAAAAAGGCTGGGGGGGTGAACCTGTTCTCACCACATTCCCATCACCATGTAGAGATGATCGCTGGAGTTCGTCGGGTTGACCTGGGGAAGAAGGAGATCATGTTCTTCCAACATATAGGGAGCCGAAAAAGACGGCGTCTTCGAGCAAATATCCACTGCAACGATGGATCATGGAAGGATATCTTAGCCTCCCTTGCTCGGGATAATCAGCAACTTTGTATGGTGGTTCTTCGAGGAGAGGGAAGGATAATATTTCACCATACTGTTTGCAAGCTGTATCTCTTCTTCTGAGATCCCCGCGGACGAGATTAGACAAACCGTAATCTATCGTCCTCAATCAAGTTGGGTAGAAGATACCTCAACTGGATCGGCCATGGCGAATGGAGGATCTTATTGTTCATGACTGTGGTAGTCGATGAACTGTCCTCGAAGAAGAGGAAGATCTCCACCCATGCGAGAACCTGTCAGGACAGCTTCTGGGCGATCTTCGGACGACGAGGGGGTATCTCCTTTGTAGATGGAGTTTCCCTCAAATGTAATCATGAAAATAAAAAGAAAACCCTTGTAGATTGGATTTCCCTCATATGTAATCATGATTTTGATCTTTAATAAAATCGTCTTGCTTCTTCATATGATCATTTTGCCATACGTTGCTGTGAAGTCTGAATATGTGTAGCTTTAACACGTCTGAATCTTTACGCCGACTCTGTAGAAAGAGTGCTAGGTCCTGTCCTTTACGCGTAGCGAATAGTCCATAGAACGCTGTAGAGCATTTTGAACATTTTTAGAATTGTCCTGTTGCTAGGACTGAAGAACCGCGTAGAGCTCTGAACTTCTGATGAATAAAATTTTTGTTCAGACTTCGTCTTCAAGAGTGACTTCTCGAAAATCCCTTGGGACAGGGTCGAGGAATGGCTATCAAAACTGAGTTTGCCATCTTGGTAGACGAGACGTTCAGACTGGAGTCTAGATGAACCTCCAATTGACCCGAGAAGAGTAATTTCTCAATGTTTGAACTCTTGTATGCTTCGGGTACTTGGGATGCTTTGGGTCAAGAACGAGTATCTTCTGTGTGAACTTTTTACAATCGACCACCTTGGGGACTATTTCGAATATGCAGAAAGTTGTGGAGCGCAAAATCATCAGTCTGTAACCTCTGGGCGAAAAATACCATCGAGCGCGAAATCGTAGACTTGTGGTTCCTGTGCGTAAAGTCGTAAGTTTGTTGCCTCTCGAGCATAAAAGCTACCGAGCACAAAGGCATCCGGGCATAAAACCATAGACTTATAGTTGTCGAACGTAAAGCTGTAGATTCGTAGCTGTCGAGCGTAGAAAGCTCCTTTAGCGTAGAACTGTTTGATTTGTAGCTCCTGAAAAGAAAATTTCTTCGAGCGTGAAGTTTGCGGATTTGTTGCCTCTGAGCATAAATTGAGCGCCACCGAGCGTGAGATCGTCGATTTGGTATCTGCTGAGCGTAAAGTCGTAGGTATGTGGCCTCTCGAGCATAAAAGCTACCGAGCACAAAGGCATCCGGGCGTAAAACCATAGACTTGTAGCTTGCGAGCATAAAAACCGTAGATCCCGCTGAACCGTTTTGCACGAAAAACCTTTCAAATTCGCTGACTGTTCGTCTTCCAAGGGTAGTGGGCTGACGTAGCATCCAATCATGACCCCTCATTTAATTTGCAAGATTTGGCTAGGTTCTCGAGGAGTTCGTCCGAGGATTCGAGGAGTCAACCCGGACTATATATACCCCAAGTTTTTTGAGAGAAAAACTTTTTATCTGTCTTCTGCGAAAGAGAGAGCTTTCGACCGTTCCGAGCTTTTCTTCGTTCCTTCTCCGAGCACTTCGAGTCTTTCAGAAATGGCGCCGAAACAAACCCCCTCCGCTAAGGGAAAGAGCATAGGTTCTTCCTCTCATTCTTCTGCCCCAGCGAGGGAGTCTCTGGTCGGGCAAGGCGAACTTCCTTTCGAGCAAAGTATCCCGCCGACGAGTAGCGCACCCGGCCCTAGAGGTAGAGCCTTTGGGGTGACAAAAATCGACGAAAAATCCTTCGCACACGTTGAACGTGACCGCGCTAGGTCATCTTCTGTGCTGATAGCCTCTTTGGAGGAAGTTGATGCACGGAGACATTTTCATCTTTTACGCCCATATTTCTAATGTGCCCGCGTAAAGACTCCTTATTTTCGTAGCTCTGAGCGTAAAAGCTCTGGCTATCGAAAATTCGTGTATATCGTAAAATTTGAGTTTTACGCTTGTCGGGAGGACTGCCGGCGTAAAATAGCCAAATTTGCATAATCCTGCGTAGAGCACAGACTGTCGTTTCTTCGGTCTGCATGTTCGTGCAAGACCTGTAGTGACATCTTTTCCTTGCACTTTTGCAGTTGATTTGGGTGAGTCTCCACTGGCCGAGGTGATGGACTCCGCTGCCGGGATGCTGCACTCGAACTACCTGGAGGATCTGTCCCACGTGGCATTTCCCATCTCCGGACCCCAGTATCCTAAGGGAAGGGGGTTTCTGATATCGGTTCAGGGTGAGCGGACGCTGCTGAGCACGATTAATGGCGAGCCCCAGACCTACGTAGACGGGGAGCAGTACATAAAGCCGGCTTTCCTCTTTGGGGACATGATTGACAAACAGTCCCAGACGAGGCCTAAGAGGGAGCCCTGGGTTTTCCCTGCCGGGAATTTGGTTCTGTATTTGCCAACGATGCCGAGGGATTATCCCATCTCGGCCTTCTTCCATGCGACGCATCCCAGGAAGATGTCGTGGATGCTGACTCCTGATCTTCACGGTAAGCCGGGGAAGATCTTTCATCTTAAAGGAGCTGACCGGGGGTCATTTGTCAGTCGCCCTTCCGGCCTTGTGACGTTGTTCCGGGGACTATGCCCCGGTAGTGTCCCGAGTGAAGACAGCTCGGTGATCCAGCCGGTCCAATTGCCGACCTTTTGCAACGATTTTATGGGGCGAGGCGGGGTATATCCCAAGGAGAATCCTCGGTGCAATGGGTGGATTGCCCCAACAAACTCCCGATGGACATGCCTGGTTGACTGGGCCTTGAAGCACTTCCGGAGAGAGCTGGAGGTTATTGGACTATATGCCGCTGTGAGTGTGACAAGCTTTGGGTTGCCTCCGAACCCTAACTTGTTCCTGGCGCTGATGGAGCGGTACATTCTGCTCACTGGGACCTTTGCCACTCCACTGGGGGAGTTGGGATTGGCGCTCCATGAGATGGCAGTTGTCTCGAGACTGCCGATGGGGGATACCCCCTATGAAGAGTACGTTCCCACCAACCGGGAGTTGGGGGATTTGGACCCTCGGGTGGCAGAAGTATATCAGGAGCTGATGTGTCAATACTTCGCGAGCCTTCTAATTTGGCTCATACCACAAAGTGGATGTCCTACCTCTTCTTTCACCGAGCTAGGGCTGCCAAGTCGGAGAAAGCCTCGGGGGGCAAAAATAAGCCCGTGAATTGTTTGGGCGTGCTTAGCGCCCAGGTCGTCGAGGGTCTTATGGAGGAGGTCGCAACTCCGGATCAGATTCTCGTCGAGGGGGTAGGAAAGTACCCCGAAGGCACTAAGGCCTGTAGTTACTTGAGGCGCTGTCGCCGGCCTCTGTCTAAGGAAGCCCATTTGGCTGGTTTCCTTTCCATATGGCTGCGTCGAGTAGTAGTGCCCGACACAGCGTCCGTGGACCGTATTCACCGGAACATCCTGTGGCCGGCAGTGCGCCTGGTGTTTGGGGCAAGATTGGGCTTGCTTCCCGCCATGGTGTGCCGTATACAGGCTGGCCTGAGGGCCATAACTGATGGGTTGCTCGTCGACGAAGCTCGGCGTGAGAGTTTTTCCAGGGTGGAATTACCATACCTATATTTGATGGGATGGTTAATCCTCCACAATCCCCGGGTGATGTCTCCTGGCTCCGGTAGCAGCTCGGGGGGTATATTCTTGCTGAATTACAAGGATTCCTCCTGGAATGTGAACACAGTCTTAGACTGTCGGTTGGTGTTGAACCTCAGCCACGACTGGAAGATTCTCTGTATTGTTCCCCCCGTACATCGCAATCAATCAGGGGTGCGGCTTGAGGATTCAGGTGGAGAGAAGATCGACCTTTCCCCGGAAGCTTTTAACTGGTTGGTCTGTATTAGACCCTCCCATCTGCTGTACAGAAGCGAAGATCACTGCTTCTTCGAGCCCTACTTGCCTAGTCGGTTCGCCAGGCAGTTTGGGTACGATCAGTTGTACGTGGGCAATGCCGTTACCAGCTTCAGGTCCAGGGGCAGACTCATTGATGGAGCTAGAGGGTGGCGATATTTCATCACGGGTTGTACAGGGGCAAGCTTTATCGTGCCGGTCGTTACAGCCTCCACGGAGCTCCGCATTCTCCATTCTTACGCCCAGTTTTATGTGGCGATTAACACCTTCCATCGTGATTTTGACACGCATGGAAGCTTCAGGGTGCCTTCTCCCAAGCCTGGGAGAAGAGTTGACATCCCCTCGGTTTCTTCGGACGAGGGTGAGGAGTCTGGTACTCCGGATGAGCCTCTAGTGTCGGTGCCGAGGTATGAAGTGCCTCCGCCTGCGGGGGATTTGGTAGTCTCTTCTGGGAAGCGACGGGCTTCTGCTCCGAAGGAAGTTTCTCTTCGTAAGAGAAGGAAGGAGAAGGTCGCTCGTCCTCTCCGCATTCTTGGTGTTGAGGCTCCCGGGAGTGAGCTTGCCTCTTCCTATATCAGGGATGATTCTTTGGCTGGAGGTTCCTCGCCTTTTAGAGAGGGACCTTCTATAGTTCCGGTCGGCGGCGCCGGAGAATCCTCGCTAGAGGTCGCTGTCGTGGCTGCTGCTCCAGGTAGCGGAGCGAGTTTGCCTGTGTGGCCGAGGCAGATGGAAGAATCTTTCCCGAGGTCAGCAACGGGTAAAACTCCCATTGTGTCAGCGAGCGTGCCTGGCGAGATTCCAGCTGATGAACCTCGACCGTGTCTTGGTGAGGGCTTGGCAGAACTCTCGGCGATGTCAGTCGGCCCACCTCCTTCTCCAGGCATGACGATTCGCATTGCGTCATTAAGGCGTGGTTTAGCTACCTCGGGTGCAGATGCGTCGTATATGCCGTTGGCCCCGGGTAAATATCGTCTTCATGTCTCTCTTTAGAAAGATTATCATCATACTGATATTAACTTTCTTGTCCTCTTTTCAGGGGATAGCGCCCACGGGGAGTATAGCGTTGAAGCGCATTCTGGCTCTGCTCGGGCTCCAGACGATGATACGGAGGCGTTCGACTTTGATGAGGAAGTGGCTTCGGGGGCCAGTACGCCCGGAGTAGTTTCGTCACCTCAAGAGGAGGATGAACCCGTCGTCGTGACCCTGCCTCTTGTGAGTGTGGCGATGACTTCGACCGCCGTTGTTGTACCTTCTTCGGTCGCGCCATGCGCCGATGCGACGGCTGTGGCCACCTCGTCTGCAATTGTCCCAGGAGAGGGACTTGCTGATATTACGGCCAATCCCGGCGTCCAGTCGAATATAGTTGCGTTGACCGAGCAACATACCAGCCTTTTCTATACCGGTTTGAAAACGATGATATCAATGGTGTTAGCGAAGAGTCTAGATTTTGAGTGCCTGAAGAAGACTTCTCTTGCTTCGATCGTGGTCATCAGGGAGCTCGGCGATCCTGGGGCAGCTGACACTCTGGAGGCGGTGGTTAATGGGTTAGAGCAACCCATTACCGAATACTTGCAGCTGACTCGGGGCAGCCTCGATGCTGACATCCAGGCTCGGTTCGACCTCATGACTGCGCGGCTTGCTACAAAGCTGGAAAGCCTAGACAACTCCATCCAGAAGCATAAGCTAGAGATGGATAGGAGAAAAGCTGTCGTGGAAGAGGCTCTTGCCGTTGAGATGTAGTGTCGCACCGAGCATGAAGGGAATGCGGCGAGGGCCTCCAAGATGAAGGAAAAACTCGCTCAGGCTGAGGTATGGGCTTCTCAATCGTTGGCGGGTCTAGAGGTAGCAGCTGGTCGTTTGAACGCAGTGCGATAGGATTTGGACCGTACAGAAGCTGCTCGAGTGGGCTGTCTTCGGGCAAAGGCTGATCTGACCCTTACGAACACCCCCGAGGCACGGCTGGAGTAGGCTCGCGCCGACGCCTTAGTTCTTTAGGAATGAGAGGATAGCTGCACTGGAGCGGCTGATTCGCAATCTGACTACTCCGCCATTATGATGTATCCTTTCCCTTTTTGCTTGCCCAGATGTAATTCTGCCTCCCTTTTGGGAATAAATAAAGGCGACTCTTTTCTGACTTTTGTGGACCCGTTATTTCGGAATGTAAATGACAGTTTTTTAGGCGAGAGTAATATCAGAGGTAGTATGGACATGATAAACTCTCGATAAACTTCTTAGCAGGATATATCTATTCAGAGGTCGTACAGACATGATAGGATATGACCCAACTAGTTTTGTTTTGGGAGTAGTTTTATCAGAATTGGGATTCCCGCTATATTCCACTTTGGGGCAGAGGAGGTTAAGCATAGTACCTCTTCAGGAATTTACCGTTGATAGGAGCCATTAATAGGTCTCCATTAGGCTGGGCTAACCTATAAGCGCCATTCGAGAACGTTGTCTCGATCATATAAGGGCCTTCCCACTTGGGCTAGAATTTGCCTTTACTCTTGTGAGCAAGAATCATCGGCCTTCTTACGGCTAGGACTAGCTCGCCGACTTTGAACACTCTTTTCTTTACTTTGCGATTGAAAGCTTTGGAAATGTGTGCTTGGTAGAGCGCGATGCGCTGTTGGGCTTGGAGGCATTTCTCGTCTAATCCTTCCAGCTCTTGGAGCCTTAACAGGTCATTCTTTTCTCGAGTCAGCTCACTAGTCACGGCTATCCTGAGCGACGGGATCTGGATTTCGATGGGAAGAACTGCTTCGCTCCCGTATACCAGTGAAAAGGGGGTACAACATGTCGGTGTTCGTACCGTTGTGCGATATGCCCAGAGACATTCGCCTAGCTTCTCGTTCCAGTCTCTTTTGTTTGAAGAGACGAATTTCTTCAGGAGTTTGATAATGGTTTTGTTGAAAGCTTCCGCCAAACCATTAGCAGCTGGATAATACGCCGTAGAGGCAATATTGTGTATCCGATTTTTATCGCAAAATCGATGAAACGCTTGGCTGATGAATTGAGGTCCATTATCGTGAATTATCCTCCGGGGTACCCCGAAGCGATAAATGACGTGGTGCTTGATGAAGCTGATTACTCAGACGCCTTTACCTCAGCCAGAGGGATCGCCTCTGCCCATTTGGAGAAGTAATCCGTGATGGCCAGTATGAACCGGTGGCCTCTGGAGGAAGACGGGTGAATGGGACCAACGATATCTATACCCCATGCTTCGAAGGGCCAGGATGCAACCGTAGGATGTAGATATTCAGACGGTTGGTGTATGAAGTCTGCATAAACCTGACAAGCTCTGCATTGTCTTGCATAGTTGATCGCGTCTGTGATTATAGTAGGCCAGTAATAACCCATTCTCCTGATACGATCCTGCAGCTTAGGACCGGGCTGATGTTCTCCACATACGCCGTCGTGAGCTTCCCGGATAACCTGCTGTGCTTCATCGTCTGAGAGACATCTTAATAGCAGTCCGTCGTAAGTCCGACGATATAGGCATTGTGAAGATGCATCGAAGTAGAAACGTAATGATCGTCTCTTGACGGATACTGCTTCTCTGGGGTCTTCTGGCAAGATTCCATATGCGACGAAATCTATGAAGGGACTCCTCCAGTCTCTTCCAGGGGGATCTGTGTTCACAGCGTGGCTGCGTTCTATGTGGAGGTTGTTCTTCACGCAGAATAAATTCCTGTTAAGAAGGATCACTGAATTCTGCCTTCTTATAGGAGCAGCTAAATCCGTCGCTAGACTGACTAGGGCATCAGCTTCCAGATTCTGGGATCGAGGGACATGCTCTAGGAAGAATCCTTTGAATGTCATGGCTATCTCGACCGTCACTTGGTGATAGGGGATGAGGTCTGGATTCCGGACTTCATATACTCCTCTGACTTGATTGACGATGAGCAGAGAATCACCAAAAGCTTCCAGGGACTCTACCCCCAGCTCTTTAGCAACTTGGAGTCCTATTAGTAGAGCGTTGTACTCCGCCACATTGTTGGAGCAGGGCTCGCTAAGAGAATATGCTCGGTAGATGACGAGCTGATCAGGGGCGACCAGGACGACTCCTACTCCCGAAACGATGTTTCCCTTAGGACCAGTTCTGGAGGCGCCGTCGAAGAACAGTTGCCATGCGTCACCTTCCATTACGGAATTACATTCTGCAACTTCGTCGGGAATGTCTTCGTATAATTTGGAGGTCTCCGGGATCGGATGAGCAGCTAGGAAGTCGGCCAGCGCTTAGCCTTTGATGGACTTCTGCGGTACGTATACCATGTCATATGGTGTTAACAGCATCGCCCAAGTTGCGAGTCGGGAATTAAGAACGCTCGGCTTGCTCATCAGTACTCGAAGAGGGTTAATCCTGGAGATGATGTGGATAGTCTGGCCGGTGACGTAGTGTCGCGTCTTTTGGATAGCGAACATCAGAGCCAAGCATTCTTTCTCCACTGGGTTGTACCGGTGTTCGGCTCCGACCATCATCCTGCTGAGGTAGTAGATAGCCTGTTGATGCCCTACATCGTTCTTCTGTGCGAGAAGAGCTCCTAGCGAATGATCCATTGCTCGGACGTACAGCAAGAACGGTTTTCCCATAACGGGAGGCACCAGAACTGGCGGACTGGTGAGGTAGCATTTGATATCCCCGAATGCTTGCTGACAGGTTTCGTCCCACACGAAAGATACACCTTTCTTCATGAGATGCGAAAAGGGCTGACATCTTCCCGAGAGGTTGGATATGAACCTCCGGATATAAGCCAGACGGCCTTGAAATCCCCGAAGTTTCCTCAGATTGCGGGGCGGTCGCATTTCTACGATGGCCTGGACTTTGTCAGGGTCCACCTGGATGCCTTTGGCGGTGATGACAAATCCCAGGAATTTGCCACTAGATACACCCCGAAAGGACTTCGTAGGGTTCATCTTGAGTTGATGTTGGCGCATTAACTCGAATACCGTTCTCAAGTCTTGAATGTGATCATCCTTGAGGCGGCTCTTGACGGCTATGTCGTCCACGTAACATTCTACTGTTTTGCGTAAATGCTCATGGAATATGCTGCTCATAGCCCGTTGGTATGTAGTCCCGGCGTTCTTCAATCCGAAGGGCATGACCGTGTAGCAATATACTCCCAATGGGGTGCGGAAGGCAGTGTGCTTCTCTTCTTCAGGATGCATCTTGATCTGATTGTACCCTGAGAACCCGTCCATGAAAGACATGCGTTCAAAGCCGTAGGTATTGTCGATCATGATGTCCGTGATGGGAAGAGGGAATTCATCCTTGGGGCAGGCCGCATTCATATCTCGGTAATCGATGCAGATACGTACTTTTTTATTTTTCTTCATGACTGGGACAACATTGGCGACCCAGTCGGGATGTTGTTCTTCCCGGATAAATCCACAGGCTATCAGCTTCTTGACTTCAGCTTCAATGGCGTCCATCATATCTGGGTGAAACCGGCGTTGGTGCTGCTTTATAGGCTTTGAATCGGTCAATATGTTGAGCTTATGAGTAGCCACCTTTGGGTCAAGGCCCGGCATGTCCCCATAATCCCATGCAAAGACGTCGATGTATTCCTTTATCAGCTGTATGATTTCTCCTCTTTCAGCTGGGGAAAGATTGTCACTGATAAATATTAGTTTTTGGCAAAAGTTTACCCCCAATATCGATTTGGATAACTTCGTCTTTGGTGGGAGGTTCTCTTTGCTCGAAGCAGAATTCCCACTGCGTATCCATTTGTTGAGCCCAAGAGTCATTCTCAAACGGCTTAGAATCCTGTTTATCTGCTTCTGAGGGATCTGTCACCACCATATTTACTGATAGCGTTTATCCGAGAGCATTAGGTGAGTCGGGGGTGACGGGCCATCCTGGGAGGAGAAAAAGATGTCCTCATCCGACTTGGAAGTCGTAAGGGAGGTGGCATACCCTAACCCGAAACGAGTTTGATGATAGCGGGGGTTGCCGCGCGGCGGCGTTCGTCTGCCTCTTCCGTAGTTGAGGCCTGGCTTCCGCTTCAAGTCATAGCCCATGTTTTGCATGATCCTTAATGCCTGCGGGCTGTATTGATGAATCTGCATTTTCCCAGTATCGTTATCGAAAGGATCTTCCAGGCTGGCCGGTTGACTGCGCTTGCGACCGAAGAATATTGGGCGCTGATTGCTGCAGCTAGGCGGGACAACGAAGATAGAATCCTCATGGGGTCCATACGTAGTGAAGATGTTGGACGATGGCGCTGCTTCCCAGACATATGGATGGTAGGAGTTTATAGCTTCCAAGAATTTTTTTGCTATGGATCCTACCTCGTCACGGGGCATGGATTATATACTTGCTCAGAGGTGATATGAACATGGCAGTTTTTGTGGACTTAATATTACTGGCGTACTTTAGAATTTAAGTACGAATGTTAAGTGTAGACGACAATCGATATCAGAGGTAATATGGACATGATAATTGATAGTCGAAAGTTTATTCAGAGGTAATATGAACATGACAAACTTTGTGATTGTGACTCCATCGGGGAGAGAGGCACATATCTGCTCAGAGGTAATATGGACATGGCAGTTTTTATGGACTTAACATTACTGGCGTACTTTAGAATTTAAGTACGAATGTTAAGTGTAGATGACAATCGATATCCTTGGCATCGATCGTCTCCTGAATTTTCCTTTTTAGTACATAGCACGCCTTTGTGGGGTGATGAGTGTATCGGTGGAAGAGACACTAATCTGGGTGATCCACGTCGCCAGCTCTCTCAGGATGTCTGATGTCGGGTAGCTGGAGCTTTCGTTCCTTCCTTAATATATTGAAGATTTCAATTATGTCATCTTCTTCGAAGGAGAAATTTCCTTTTGGTCGTGGGGCTTTTGATGCCTGAGTTTCATGGTCTTCCGGGAAGATAGTGGTTGTTGCGCCATCTTCGGATCCTGTGGACATTCTGCCCCTAGCCTTGGATGCTGCTTTGTTTCATCGAGGCGAGTTACCCCCAGACACGCTGTGGTCCCTGGTTGTAGAAACTAATTAAGCAGGAATTGTCTCTAGTCGTACAGGATTAGATTTTGAAGTCTTGGGTTTAGCAGCATATCCCAACCCGAAACGAGCTTGTTGATGGCGAGAATTACCCTGCAACGGTGATCGTCTACCCTTTCCATAGTTGAGGCCTTGCTTTGATTTCAGATCATAACCCATGTTCTGTATAATCTTCAAAGCTTGTGGGCTATACCTGTGGATTTGCATTTTTCCACTCTCAGGCTCGCGGAATTCTTCCTGTTCAACCGGACCGTTCTGCTTATGTTTGAAGATTATTGGATTCTGATCGCTGTGGGTAGGAGGGACAATAAAGGCATCATCTTCATATGGTTCATACGTCATGATGACATTGGATGTTGATGCATCTTCCCATACGATCTCTCCCCGTTTGATCGTTAGGGGTCCTAAAACCTGTTTACGGCTCGTGTCTTTGTCTTTTTGGGCGAGACGGGTACGCAGGTCAGGAGGATTTGTCGAAGAGGAAGACGAAGGCTTGTATCTTCTATTCCCATCAGCGGGTACACAGAGACTGGGCACCCCAGTTTTCCCTATACCACCTGTATACAACAGGTTGGCCATCTGGGCGGCGGATAATCCCCTGGGAGGGTGTCTTTCCATAATCTGAGCTTGTTTTATGCCGTGGGACTGTATCTGGCATAACCTGGAGATCCGCTCAGTCTGGCGTAAAGCTGGAGAGGTCCTCAGTCGGCCCTCGGCTTTTTGCGTAATCCGGAGAGTAGGCAGATTGTTCTCTTGCTGGCGTAAAGGCCGAGAAGCTGAGTATTCGCCTGTTTGCTTTCCCTCGCGGAGATCACAGCGCTCATCTGGTTTACCGTAGAGGTCAGATGTTGTTTTGCGCGTGGAGCGTGATCTATACTTCCGATTTGGCGTTGAGGCACCATCGAAAGTTTTGTCTGTACCGCGCGTAGCGGGAGACTGATTCCTTCGCGTAGAGCGCAGTGGATACTTCTGGGTTAGCGCTGAGGCTTTGCCCGAAGTTTTGTCTGTACCGCGCGTAGCGGGAGACTGATTCCTACGCGTAGAGCACAGTGGATACTTCTGGGTCAGGGCTGAGGCTTTGCCCAAAGTTTTGTCTGTACCGCGCGTAGCGGGAGACTGATTTCTGCGCGTAAAGCGCAGTAGATACTTCTGGGTCAGCACTGAGGCTGTGCCCGAAGTTTTGTCTGTACCGCGCATAGCGGGAGACTAATTTTTACGTGCAGGGCACGGAGGGAGCGATGCTACCACCTCATTGGTCGGAGAGATCGGAGAGCCCACAGGAACGGTAGAGGATGTCTTGGGCATCCACACTTTGCGCAGCTTCCTGTTGTCTTGGACGGAGAGAGAGTGAGAGCTACCCCCAGTCCGAAGCATGTCTTCGTAGGCAGACTGGTCGAATTGGACGACCAGTGTCTTCTTCACGGATCCCACGGATACCGCATCGTGTTGAGCAATTGCTTCCTCGTCAGAAGAGAAAGATGTCCCCAGCAGAGTCGCCATCTTGTTTGTGGTTATTTAAACGAAAAGAATAGGAATATATTCGATATGGGGGTTTACACGGAACCCGCCTTCTTTTGTTTAGAAACAAACTTGTACAATGTAATCCTATACGAGGATGTGGGAGTACAATTTATTTAATCTGGGTAGATATTGCTATAGGTGTCTGATCTGCGGTCGATCACTTTAGCCCTTGGACCACACGATGTTGAAGAAGTACCGTAGGAGATAGGAAGCAGCTTCGAAGGTTGCAGAAGAGGGTGGATGCACGATGCCGAAGTTCGTCGATCCCTGCTCTTTGCCTGAGCTCCGGGTGCTCTCTCTCTCTCTCTCTCTCTCTCTCTCTTTTTCAATTCTCTGACCTGGTTCGATCTTCCAAATTGTCGACCTTGTTCCCCATTGATAGGGGTCTCTATTTATAGAGTTTTGGTGACAGTGACCACTCCATCGGTGTAACAACCGAGGAGTGGAAAGTACCGCACCCTTTTACACAACGGTTAAAGTAACCAATGCCTACGTATAGATTATCTTTTGAATGAGCGTGTGATGCGGGTCCAACTAAGGGGACACAACACGTACAATTGCTACTAAGATCACGGCGTAAAAGCCACGTAGGTAGGTATCCATTGTGTAGCAGAGGTTGGCATAGAAGCCAAATGTCTGTCACCATGGCATATAAGCCAAGTAGGCATAGAAGTCGAACAGGCATAGAAGCCGAACAGGCATAGAAGCCGAGCAGGCATAGAAGCCGAACAGGCATAGAAGCCGAGTGGTCGTAGAGACTGAGTGGTCGTAGAGACTGAGTGGGCGTAGAAGCCGTATGAGCACAGATCCTGAATGGGCGTAGAAGCCGCTGCGTACCGTGCTGATCTGGACGTCTTAGCCGGAATTACGGCCTTTGGAGATATAATCGAATCTCTTGCAGAGATTTGCCACCATCTTATGGATTAAATGCGGAGGCGTATTTTGAAGGTCTACAGTCCTTCTGTGCACCCGTCGCAGAGACGTGCTTTGAGAGAAACTGTCACCGCTCTGTGCAATTAGACGTGGAGACGTGCCTCGAGTCCCGTATGAGGTGCAGCTTTTGACGTGGCAGGCGGTTTGCCTGCGGCGGAGCGTAAAACAGCTCATGTTTGCCTGTGTAAAACAGGGCAACGTATTCCCTTGTACGTGAAAGAGCGGTTTATGCTGAGGGGACTCCAGTAAATGACGGTTTGGTGATGCTTTAACCAAATCCTCTGCATTAAATGTAGAGATCCGCCATCATACTGTGGGGCGCGTCTCGAGGGGTCTGCCATCGTTTCCAACCGTCGTCTGGGTAGCCGTGTAGTACTTTTTGTCAGGAGTTAGAGGTCAGATTCACTGCGTGACTTGACAGGTTCATTTTAGGGTAGACGAAGCGTTCCTCGTACGCATTAACGCTACTTTGAGAGCGGTTAAGTTTTACGCCATGGAGGCGATGAAGAACTCTGTTTTATGCTGGAGCGGCCTGGACGTACTGCACTTACACGGATGGTCCTTTGAGCTTTATACTTCATGCCGTGTTTTAGCAAAGAAAGCTCTGTTGCAAGCTTGATGGCTCTGAAGGCCTCTGTTTACGCTGCTCTGCATCAAGAGGCTGCGTAGCTCTTCCCAGCATATTTTTCATGCTTCTACAACCTTCTCAGGCTTGCACAGATCTAGAACATGGACTGCACTACACTACGGTGCAGTGTTGTAGTTGCTCCCCTGGCTTAGCTCCACCCTTCAGCAAGTCTAACTCCATCTCCCTCTAATCCTGATCTCCCCCCTTAAGCTCCAACACAAAGTATGACACTAACTATAGGATCCCACTAACTTCCCACTCTATGAGGCACACAGACCCATACCCCGAATAATCATAATACAACACACACTCACAATGACACCCACACTCTCAAACATACAAAACTCACACACTCCCTTATATCTCATCTATAGACACATCAACCCACTATACACTAATATACATATCTTAAATATATGAACACACACTCACACTATACTAACCCATCATGCCAACACCCTAACAGAATACCATCAACCATAAGGGTGAGCCCATCACTGTCCCTCACTGCATAGCTTGCCCTACCCCTAATCCCTGTTCAGAGTGCTCGAGACTGCCTCTGCACAACAGTGTATCAAACTGCAGATAGTGGCAACCAACCTCTTCAATCAACTGTACACAACAACACGAGCACCTGACACAGTGCACAACACAGATCACACATACACAACACACACACACACACACTCATACACACACACACACTTATACACATGTATTACATATGTAACCATATAACCGTAAATAAATAAATAAATAAATATATATATATATATATATATATATATATATATATATATATATAATCGTATAAGAGCTTAAATACTAACTCTAATGACTATTACCAATCTAAAAACAAGTGCAAAACTAAATTAAAACCAAGAATGACCATATTGTTATTTGACAAACACTTGGCGTGCATATCATGATACGCCATAATACGCTCATGATACGCACCCCAAACCTATTAAAATCGACCAAAAAGTTCTAATTAGCAACTAGAACCTATTCTAAGTGCTAACACATCACTCCAAGTGTCATTACAAAATTTTACATGTGTGTGGTGTCCGTGTCGAAGGAAAAACCCCTAAATCATCCCGTATTATAAAACCTTGTGATACGGCCTACTCGTATCCAATTGTAGACACGTAGCTGCCTCAATATACCCTAACAAGTCTAAATAAATCTATCTAACCTAACGACAAACACTTGGTGTGTCAATATCAGATTTCTCCTAAAATTGGCACAAAACCCAAAGTAAAAGTCTCTAAATGGATACAATAAAGCCCAAGATTCTCCCCATAGGTATCCCTAATTCAATTATCAATTCTAAATGACTAATTATACTATTTAGATGTAATCTACAAGGGTTATTTTCTGATTTACCTATTGGAAGATGGATTCCTAATGCAAAGCCTCAAGAAGCACCCAATAGCTCCAACTCTAGCTCCATGGGCTTCTTTTCCAAAGCTCTTTCTCCAACTAGCTTATAGACTCCTTGGTAAATGAAATGATAGAGGTTGGGGTCAATTTGGTGGAGGTTTGATGGTGGAATGAAGGGATTTGATGGAAGTACCAAATTAGGGTCAATGTTAATGAAAGAGAGGAAGAAGAAGATGAATATACTAAATGTTGGGGGCCGACCACTTTGATTATGTTAGGGTTAGTTTTTAGTCAATATAAAAAGTCCATGATGCCTTTAAGTTGAAGAAAGTTAGGGTTGAAGCTTCTCTTTCTAATAGGTGATTAGTCTAACATTTCTAATTAAAGAACTAGTCTAACCAAAGCCTAGTTGGGCTAGTCCAAACTATTTAAATAGGTTATCATGTCAAGTTGGTTAGGTCCACTTGGGTCATGACTAAAAATGTAGTCCACCTACAAAACATATCAATATAGTTATACTATATATATAATACATGCACATTTAATTAAATAATATAACACAGATTTTTATTCATAAAAAAAAACTATACAATGACCAAAATATCCTTATTCTAGAAATAATGTGTTAGTTATATTTGGGATAATCCTCTCAGAGACCCGGACTGACACAACAGTGTGAATACGTCAGGCACACATCAACACTAGAAGCGCAAGAAGTAGTCATTTCTCTCTCAGGATACAAATCAAGCCAAACGAACAATTACAACAAATAGAAAAGCTTTTATTTCATTTTACTAAAGTGAAAAGAGAAAACTACACTTAAAGGGCTATAAGCGCCCCAACCATAAATCAAACTTCAAAAAACAGGAAGGGGGGTTATCTCTAAAATAAAACACAAACTACTGCTGCTCATCATTGGAGCACAACTCTGCTATCGCCCATGGAGACGGGCAACCTGACCATCTAGACGCGCTTTAACTCAACTCTCAACCTCTTTTTCCATAACCTCGGGATCCTCGTAGCGAACGTAAGACTCATATCGGTCATCCACCTTCTATACCATAACAGCAACAACAGCTGTGTTCTCCACTACCTGTCTCGCCTCGGTTCAAATAGACTATTCTTCTTGCTGGACCTTTCAGAGGTTATTCCCCAGCACATCGAGCTTGTCTTGGAGCTGTCTAATCTCCTCGGTCAAGTCCTTTTGCCTGGTGAGGCATTCCTCCCTGAGGGTACCTAGCCGATCATGCTCTTATGTATCCAGCCCAACTGAGAACTCCTCATATTCATGGGATATTAGTTTCCCTATATCGTCCTGTTACTGCCGTTGCAGCTCCATTAGGCATTGCTTGACCTCCACCAAATTTTGGTCCAGAAGGTCCGTCATCTCTTCTAAGACAGGGATGCTCCTAAGAGAATTCGCCTGAATCTCGGCAAAATGCTTCGCCCATTCGAAAGGCATGTTTTGCTCCAACACACTCTAGACCCCCTTCTTCAGAAACATATAGAAGCTCCGAAGGTAGATCTGGATATTTTTATCAATCTCCTCCAGTGTTGTCGGAGTCAAAGGCGTCTGGTACGAGGAAGAAGTCGTGGGTGTAGCAGGTTGTACAACAATGCCCGATGACCATGAAGGGGAGGTAGTAGCCGAGGAACGACTAGGGACATGACTCACATTCTAATCCCTCAAAGCCATCTCAAAGGCACGGACACCCGGCAACTGAGCAAGACTAGTGGTGCAACCCAGGACAGGAGTACCAGGGTACCCCACTACTTCGGCTCCCGCCTGCGCACCAACTCCAGATGGCATCACAACAACCTTAGATGATAACCCAACCACCATGGTGTCCCAGACATTGGGAACAGCCTCCTCGGGATGACCTGCTACTCCACCAACTAAAGGGACCTCAATGACAGAAGGGGAAAGCGCCTCCGAACCAGAGGAACCGACAGCGGACCCTACAGGGGGCTCCTTACCTTTAGAAGGGCTAGAGAGAGAATGAGGCCTCCTCTAAACAAGTTCGCAGTCCTGACCCTCCGCCTCACCCTCTTCGGCGGCCATATCAACTGTCCTCAAGGGAGAGGTAGTACCTGCACGACCAGAACAACCAAAAGTCAACTTCGCCAGAAGAACGAGAAGTTGATGCCAGAATATCTTTTTATTTGTAAGTATACATGATAACATACTAGAAGAAGACGACAGGGGTTGCGGCCATCCTAGCATAGTCAAAGCATTCCCCATGGCTTCTATATCATCCACAGATACGTGCTCGAATGGAGTGAAGGGCTCTGACATACTAGCACCCATCTCTTGAAATCTAGAAATCTTAGGTGCAGGCTCTGAGGCACCCATGTTTGACTCCGGGGAAATCTTCTACTCTAGTTCTTTATAAGAGACCACTGAGGCAGCCGGTCGCCGAGGACTGTCCTTCTTCCCTTGCGTCTGCAAATTGTCAAACATGCCCAAACTAAGATATTTATATAAGGGACCAGGAAGAATTAAACTGAGAGGGTCTATAAATACCACCTCAGCACACAAAGCAGGGGCTATTCCGGAATACTCCACCGTGAGGGGTCCTACACCTGCCTCGTCTTCTTTATCTTCTTTACCTCCTCCTTCTTCTTCTTCTTCTTTGTCAGCCTGCGCCGGGGCCTTGACAGCAACCTTCTTTCTATAACGAGGCCTCGCGGCCACAGAAGGTTCCTGTCTTCTTCTTTTAGACGGAGGGCTCCGTATCGGGGAGGTCCTGTATTTTGCCAAAAAATTTATGGAAAGAGAAGGCTTATCATAAGTATCCCCTTCCTCTGTCACCGAGTCAGAGTCAACAACAACGGCCTTTCCCTTGCCTTTCCCTCAATTTTTCCATGGCTCCCCGTGCCGGCTATTCAGCTTAGTGCCCACAATAAAGCTGATATCCCCCTCAAAGCTAGGTGGAGGGGCATTCACGACCACATGAAAAACAGCCACAACATACTTGATATACCTGCAAACTTTATTATCTGGCAGAGAAAACTGGACCTGATTACTGGCCGCAAAATAATAATCCTGGGCTCGGGCTCCATCAAGGATGCAACCCACAAAAGCTTGACACCAGCTTGGATTGCTTCAAAAGAGCTGGCTATCACCAAACTGTCGGGCAAACCTACTCGGCAGATAGGGTTCCAGGAAGACAATGTTCTAATTTTGATAAACAAAGTAGGAATGTCGGATGGAAAGCAGCCAGTGGAAGAGCGTCGGAGACAAAATCTGATGGTCGGTGACACCATCATACTAAACCCCATTCACCTCATCCTCGGTGAAATTCAGGACTGAAACAAAGAAAGAATAGTCTGCCATACAAGAAAGCGCGTGCCGACAAAGGTATCCCACCATATCGGCGAATAAAGGCATCAGCCTCCGTTGTCGTCCCCTCGGTACTAGGTCACATCAAAGATGGGTAATGCATCAACATCCAACCCATTAGATAGTGGTAAGGCATCTCGACCCGGTTTAAATCTTCAGAGGGGTTTTGGGCAATTACCTTGCTGGTGAAAGAACTAAGCCCACGATGGATGCTATAGACCATTGCTGGGAGCAAAGCAAGCTTATGTTTGAAGATCAACTTCACAGCATAAAGGATGAGCTTACAGCTAACCCTCTCGATCGCCCTAGAGCCTCCCGAGATAACGCAAGTTCGTAGCCATATCATCAAGAACCCAACCAAGGCAGCTTTGTCATACAATAGCTGGGTGTCTTGGTAGAAATAACTGAATGTGTCACCAGAACTATCAAACCCTTTGCCAGTTGAGGAATTTCTCTTGGTGCCACACACTTGGTCGTCAATTTCCCTCCGAGTTTAGGGTCTCCGAATGGTGACCTGACCCAAAGCTTCGGTACTAAAAAGGTAACTGATCCAGGCCATGATATGGGCTAAACTCCCCTCTGAGCTCTTGTCCTTCTTGTCACTACCATATTTTCTAGGAAAGAGTATTTTGATCATTTCATAATTAATTAAAAATTATGCATATTAAATATTTATTTAATATATTTAATTATTTATTATTAGATGTTGGATTTAATTTTTAACTTGTGTTAGTGGACCTAACTAGATTAAACTAGACTCATAGACCAACATTTAATTCTAGTAAGTTTGAGCCCAACAAACAAGCCCAATAGTTAGCCCATTCATTAGGAGGATGACTTAATTAGTTGAACCAATTGGATTATAACCTTCCTTCCTTAATTAATTCCTTCATGACAAGCCCCAAGGAATATTGTGGACTTTTCATAATAACTTAGAGTAAGGGGCAAGGTCGGCCATATAGGGGAGGAGAGAGACTCTCTCTCTTCATTCATTTATTCCAATTCTAGATCTAAAATTTTCCTCATCCAAATTCTTTCATCCCTTCACCAATCCTTACCCAAATTACTTTCCAATTCCTTCTCTACTCACCATAGGTGGCTATTAGAACAAGAATGAAGCAAGAATCTACAAGGAGGAGGAAGGAGCCCAAGTTGAAGGCTCTTGAGACTCAATTTGAGATTTGTATTGGAAAACCATCTCCCAATAGGTATAATTCAATTTTTTATCTTTAATTAGACTCTAAATCTGTAATTTAATCATTAAGAACCCTCTTATGTACTAAGGCTACCCATAGGAAGTGGAATTAGGTTCATCGGAGGCCTATGGAGAAAGTTATGTGGTGTTTTGTGTCAATTTTGGGGGAATTCTGAGATTGGCACATCTTGTGTTTGTCAATAGGTCAATTAAACCAAATTGACATGTGTCTGGTGGTGTGGTGGAGCCGTATCGCAAGCGTGTCATAGATTGAGTGTGATACATGTGCGGTGCATTCCACATGTTTGATACTTTGCATTCTTATTCAATTTACCTTGGTAATAACTATTAGATATTGTATATATATATATATATATATATATATATATATATATATATATATATATATATATATATAGTTATGTTTCTATTTTATTTGAGATGTGTTGGTGGTCACTGAAGAGTAGAAAAGTTTATGTGTACTAATAGTATTGATATGTGTAAGCATATATATAAAGGTATATATATGTATATAAATATATATATATGTGTATAGGTGTGTGTATGTGTTCTAAGGGGTTCGAATAAGCAACAATAAGAAGCAGTAACAGTAGTAATAAGCAACATCAGCAGTAGTGTGAACAAGCAGTAAGCAGCAACAATAACAGTAAGCAGCAACAACAGGAAGAAGAAGCAGCAGCAACAGCAGTGTAAAGCAGCAAAAGAAGCAATAAGAAGCAGTACCAGCAATAAGCAGCAGCAGCAGCAGTGTAAACAAGCAGTAAGCAACAACTGCAGTAGTAAGCAGCAGCAACAATAATGTGTAGCATAACAGTACATTAAAGATTAGGACTTATGTATCAGTTAAAGTTAAGTTAGTTAATATTGTTAGTTATATATATATGAGTTAGTATATATATATGAGGGTATATATATATATATATATATATATATATATATATATATATATATATATATATATATATATATATATATATATGCACACTAGTTAGCATAAGTATTAGTATTGGTTAATATTATTTCTAGTTTACCTTGAGATACACCCAGGTAATGTCAAATTATTGGCTCATCCTCATGGTATTGGGTATGTGTATCAAGAGGGGTGTGTAGGTGGTGTGATACCATATTGGCTCAAAGTCAAGGTATCCACTTAGCATTAGTTTAACTAGGGATACTATATATTTTCATCTTGTATATATATATTATTGTATTTCCATATCTAATACTTTACGTATCTTATGATACGGTATAGTATCGATATTATAGTATCCTAACATAGCTAGTATAGCCTAGATACATAGTGTATGGACCCAATATCCTAGAGATGGACTCATACAACCTAGAAATAGCTAGTTTGTCCAAGTTTGACTAGTTTGACTTAGAATTGACCTAGTTTGACTATTTTGGCCTAGAAATGGCTTTATGACCTAGAATTTGACTAGTTTAACTTATTTTATTCCAAAATCTTGTATTGATGTAATATTCCATATTTAGGTCTCCGAGGATCATACCAGACATCTTTGATACTGTTCACTGGATTTCAGGCAAGTACATTCTCTGATAGTTTCTTATTTATGATATCTTCTATGTTTCTTGTATTTAGTGTAGATATCCTTAATTTTTTGACACGATGGTTACACGGATTGGTATATCTGGATCTCGTCATGAGATATTATTCTTTGGTATTTATAGTGTATCTTGTGCAAGCCTTGTTCCTCGTTCTTCTTGTATATGTACAGACATTGATTCTTGGGGAGACTAGCTACCTACCCAGGGAATCCTGTGTCATAACGTACCATGGTTGGATCCACTATACCAGTCAGGACGGGGAGTATTAGTATAGATATGTGATCTTACCCTCCTTATGCATGTCTTATTCCTTTTGAGTATTTATCATACACCACATGTATGATTAACCAGGCCCTAATCCTTATGCAAGTTCCCAAGCCGAACACATGCTGAAGCTAGTACTCACTCACTTAGTAGTAATATTTTTTGCTTATTTCTATGATGCTCATTCTTATATTTATCTCAAGTATTCCTATTTTGCATATCTCTTGTACCTGTTTATTCCATCTTGTATATTCGCTCCATTTATTGTTACATAGTTTATATAATTCATTGGAACTGCTGTTAGAGATGTACTTTGCTCCTTTCCTGACTGGATATATTTTTTCCAGATGACACTGAGGAGTGGTATCCCACTCACTACGAGCCTCAGGACATAGTTGACTTAGAGCTAGAGACTTTGGCTTCGGAGAGACTCATCCAGGTTGAGACAGACGACCCAGTACTTGTAGCTCAGTAGATAGATTTATTTGTACTGGATTTGTCTCCAGCATTTTGTTATTAGTATTTCTTTATATCACTCATTGGATATTATTTTGACTTATGAGTTGTATTTGACTCTTTAGTTCTTTATATCATATTCATGCAATTGTTCCATATTATAGATCTGTGATTGAGTATTCATATTTTATTGGTAGCATTATTATATCTTGATTGCTAGATAGATAGTTTAACAAACAATGTTCTACCATCGATGCTACAGTGTAGGCTGGACATTGTTCCCTACTCGTTCCCCTATATCGGGTGCGGGTCATGACATATTTTTAGTGGTGGCCAATGTAAGTCATCGTGGTCGTAATTAGTGCAATTCATAGTGGTGCTCTGATTTGAGTGCTATTACGAGCCTATTTCAGGATATAAGATATAAGATATAGGCTATAGGTTGAGAATACACAATCACATCTAGGAAAAACTTTATTATTTATTTCAACTATTCTTCCTTGATATTGGTATTTGATCTTTAACTATCTTTATTTGAATGCATTATATCATGTGCCATATTGATTCTTTTCTTTCGCTTTGCCTCAGGATATCGCCTAAGACTCGATCACAACAGAGAGGTACAGTTTCTGAGAGATCTGCGACTTTCCGAGGACCTGCACCAGTCACTTCTTTGGTAATTAGCGTATCAGCTACGTTCGGGGGTCCACCTCCAGCTCAGAGGAATGTTCCAGCTGTGTCTGAGGGACTTCCACCTCTACCTTCTATGCCGACAGATGTGACTCAGGTGTTCACATTATTTTACGAGATATTGGAGGCTCCGAAGGCCCAGTCAGAGGCTCACCAGAGGTAGATCGACGTGTTACGGCAGGGTATTGAGAGTGCTCATCAGCTTGCCCTTGCTTTAGTAAAGAGAGGAGCTCCGGTCCAGCAGCAGGTTGCTCCATAGGTTGCCCAGTTTCGGTCGGATAATATCCAGGACTTCAAGAAGCTAGAACCTCGAGTTTTCAAGGGGATAGACGACATCGTTTACGTAGATGATTGGCTCAAGAATATTGAGCATCTCATGAGGGTGTCCCGTCTTGTTGGGGATCTGAAGGTTGAGGCAGTAGGACTTTAGTTGTTCGATATCGCCTACACTTGGTTCAGGAATGAGCTACTTTTTGCTGATGTAGGGCAGTCTTGGGATGTATTCTAGGACCTCTTCAAGAGGAAGTTCTTTGCTCGGGGGGGACATATTGGACTTGGGGAGGTAGTTTAAGGGCCTTACTCCGGGGAGCATGTTCGTGGAGGAGTACACCATAGAGTTCGGTAGGCGAGCCAATTTGTGGAGTATTTGGTGAGGGAGCCAGAGGTTCAGGCAATCCGTTTCTGCGAGAGTCTAAACTGAAAAGTGAAGATCCTCATTTCGTCTTTCTATGAGACGTATTCAGAGATACTTGTGGAGGCACGCAAGATTGAGTGGGAGTTGGACTAGAAATCCAAGAGAGATCGCGATTCTTTTCTGGGGGATAGTAGCAGCACAGTGACTGCTAGGCGTCCTCATTTCCAGTCTAGGCCTGAAATTAACAGTCAAAATAGTACCAGACTCCAGGTAGGGCGCCAGTTCACCAGGCACCACAGTAGCAGAGATAGTCATAGCAAGCATTCTGCAACTACTGTAAGAAGTCTGGCCATATTTGGGAAGTTTGCTAGAAGAGGTTGGGAGTTTCTCTATATTGTGGTGTCGAGGGGCATCAACTGAGGGCTTATCATTTCAACCCTCATCCGTACAGTTCAGGGAGCAGCTCCAGCTCCGAGAACATAGGCGAGGCCACCTGTAGTACAGCCGAGGGGACTGCCACTTTTGACCTAACAGCAGCGGTATGCCCAGTACCAGCATCAGGGGGTGCACCTCAGGGACGAGCGTTTGCTATGAAGGTTGGGGAGGTTGAGCCCACTAGAGATATCATAGCAGGTTATGTTCTTTTTTATTTCATTTCAGCTTTAGCATTGTTTGATAGTGGTGTTTTTCATAGTTTTTTATCTATTTTTTGTGCTCTGAAGCATCGTTTGTAGCTAAGTATTTGCTTAGGACTTGCAATATCATGATCGGGGGATGCATTATCCTGGTTAGTAATATTTGCAAGGATCGAAGAGTTGCTCTAGGAGGCTGGGAGCTGAGTGCGTGTCTATTTATAATTCTACTTCCAAGCTATGACATTGTACTCAGGATGGATTGGTTAAGTATGCACCATGCTAGTATAGATTGCAAAGGAGGTAGAGTTTCATTTAGCCCGTCGGGAGAGCCAGAGTTTGAGTTTGCAAGAGGAGACGCAGAGTAGAGAGAAGGCATTACCTGTGGAGCTATCGTGGAAGACAAGGAGTTGCCACATCCTTTGATAGAAGAGTTCTTGGATGTGTTTCCTAAGGAATTGCCAGGATTGCTGACAGATCGAGATATTGAGTTCTTATTAGACTTAGTGCCAGGTGTAGAGCCAATTTTACAGCATATCTATAGAGTGAACAACAGCGAGCTGGTCAACCTGAAGATGCAAGTGGATGAATTACAGGATAAGGGATTTATTAGATCCAGTACTTCAACGTGGGAAATCACGATATTGTTAGTACCGAAGAAGGATGGATCGGTGCGGATATGTATCCATTACAGGGCATTAAATAATCTTACTATCAATAATAAGTACTCATTGCCACAGATTGATGACATATTCGATCAGTTGAGTGGCACCAAGGTATTATCCATGATAGACTTGAGACCAGGCTACCACCAGGTGAAAGTGAAGCAGGAGGATATTCCGTAGACTGCTTTTAGGACTCGGTATGGCCAATATGAGTTTATGGTGATACCGTTTGGGTTGACTAATGCCCCGGTAATATTTATTAATTTAATAAACAAGGTGTTCCACCAGTACCTTGACAAGTTCGTGGTAGTGTGCATCGATGAAATATTCATATACTCAAAGATACCAGAGGAGCACGAGGAGCATCTGCGGATTGTGTTGGATGTACTGAGTAAGAAGAAGCTGTATGGGAAGCTGTCCAAGTGTGAGTTCTTCCTGGATAAGGTGGAGTTCTTTGGATATGTTATGACTGGTGATAGAATTTCAGTAGATCCGAAGAAGATCGTAGTAGTGAAGTCTTAGAAGACCCCGAGTTCAGTGACAGAGAAAAAAAGTTTCATGGGTCTGGCAGGCTACTATAGAAAGTTTGTGCAAGATATTTCAAGGATTGGTGAGCCGATGACTAGACTCACCAGGAAGGATACAGAGTTTATTTGGACAGAGGAGTGCCAAGCTACTTTTGAGGAATTAAAGATGAGGTTGACGTATGCTCCTATTTTAACGTTGTCATCCGAGTCTGGATATTTCACTATTTATAGTGATACATCGGGAAAAGGGCTGGGTTATGTTCTTCAGCAGAATGGAAAAGTGATTGCCTATGCATCTAGGTAGTTGCGTCCCCATGAGAAGAACTATCCTACCCATGATTTGGAGTTGGCAGCAGTCATTTTTGCCTTGAAGTTGTGAAAATACTATTTGTACGAAGAGCGTATGAAGATCTTTAAAGACCACAAGAGCTTGAAATACATTTTCACTCAGAAGGAGTTGAATATGCGGCAGCATCGTTAGTTGGAACTGATGGCTGGAACTGATAAAGGATTTTGACATATCCTTACAGTATCATCCGGGAAAAGCCAATGTAGTTGCCGAAGCCTTGAGCATGTATCAGGTAGCTATATTTTGAATGCAGGATCGATATTTTTTGGAGGATCTAGAAAGCTTAGGCATTAGGTGATAGTCCCTGGTTTTTCCATGCAGATATGGGGGTTGTAGATACACTCAGAGTTGATGGACAGGATCCAGGTAGTCCAGTATAAGGATGTATATTTGAGGAGCATCAGATCTCAAGTGAGAGCAGAATTGGAGGATGATTTTACCATTGTTGAGGATGGTTCTTTGCGGCATGGTGCTAGAGTATGTGTGCCTAGTGGGGAGTTGCATGAGGTCTTACAGGAAGCGCATCGCTCTCAGTCTTCAATGCATCCAGGTGCCAACAAGATGTATCAGGATATGGGAGAGAGTGTGTGGTGGTATGGCAAGAAGAGGGAGGTGGCACAGTTTATATCCAGATGCTTAGTGTGCCATATGGTGAAAGCCGAGAGGCAGAGGCCAGGTGGATTACTTCAGCCATTATCTATTCCAGAGTGGAAGTGGGAGCACATTATTATAGATTTTGTGACCGAACATCCTCGATCTCCAGGAGGGAAAATGCGATTTGGGTCAGCATTGACAAGCTAACCAAGTCGGCCCACTTTTTGCCTATCAAGTTGGTTTATCGACGGAGAAGCTGGCAGAGATGTATATTGAGCAGATCATCAGGATACATAGGGTTACCGTCATCATAGTCTCAGATCAGGATAGTCATTTCATTTCTCATTTTTGAAGGAGTTTGCAGGCGAGTTTGGGTACCCAGCTCAAGTTTAGTACTACATATCTTTCCTAGACATATGGGTTGTCAGAGAGGACCATTCTAACTCTCGAGGATATATTGTGCACCTGTGTACTAGATTTTAGAGGATCTTGGGAGGACCATCTCCATTTGGTAGAGTTTGCTTACAATAACAATTATTGGGCTAGTATATAGATGTCACAATTTCAGGCTCTGTACGGTCGGAGATGTCGTACTCCCTTATCATGGGACGATGTTGGAGAGAGAGCTTTGCTAGGGCCAGATAAGGTTGTGGATGCAGCGGAGAAGGTTAAGTTGATCAGAGACAGACTTTGAGTGGCGCAGGATAGACAACGGCATTGGGCCGAAAGCCACCGGAGACCTTTGGAGTTTGAGGTATAGTTTTAGATTTTTGTTTGTATTTGATACTGGTTGTTTGTTATAGATTAAGTTCTTAAGGCTGTATTTTGTTCTAGGTTGGTGGTTTGGTATTTTTGAGGATTTCTCCGACATGAGACATGATTCATTTTGGTGGAGACGGAAATCTTAGTCCAGGATTCATCGGACCTTTCAGTATTCTCGAAAGGGTCGGTGTAGTTGCTTACAAACTAGACTTGATACCTGCATTGGAGGGAGTACAAAACATGTTTCACATGTCGTAGTTGAGATGGTATATGGCAGATTCTAGTCATATATTGGATCACTTGAAGATAGAGGTGGGCCCTACTCTTAGCTATCCAGAGTAGCCAATTGAGATTCTGGATCGAAGAGAGAAGGTGCTAAGGAACCAGACCATTTGCTTGGTACGCGTCGCATGGAGGCATCACTCTGCGAGTGAGTCTACCTGGGAGAGGGAGGATTGTCACGATCCATACCCGGTGTAAGGATGCAAGTCAAGAACAACGCCCATCCTATGCCGCAGCATCGGCGGTAGAACGCTGTTTGGGTAAACTATCTATCTATAATCAAGACATAACAATGCCACCATTAATATAAATATACTCAATCACAGATCTAAGATGGAGAATAGCACGAATATGATAAAAAAATAGAATAGTCACAAATATAACTCATAAGACAAATAATATCAAATGAGTCAGAGAAATACTAAAAGTAAGCTGGAGACAAATCTAGTACAAAAGGAATAACTTAGATGCAACAAGTCCGGGGTCGTCTGTCTCATTCGGGATGAGTCCCTCCTGAGCCAAGGTCTTTGGATCTAAGCCCACAATATCCTGAGGTCGATAATGAGTCGGGTACCACTCCTCAGTGTCATCTGGAAAAAATATATCTAGTTAGAAAAGGAGCAGAGTACATCTCTAACAGCAGTTCTAATCAATGATAATAAACTATGTAATAGTAAATAGATGTAAAATATTCAAGATGCAACATATAGATACAAGAGATATATAATAAAATAAATACTGGAAATAAATACAAGAATGAACAATATGGCAATGAACAAGAATACTAATGATTAAGTGAGTGAGTATCAGCTATAACATGTGATCGGCTTGGGAACTTGATACAAGATTAATGGCCTGACTAATCATACATGCGATGTATGATTAACGCTATTCAATAAACAAGACTTGATACAAGGAGGGTATGATCACATATCTATACTACATACTCCCCACACCCGACTAGTATAGTAGATCCAACCATGGTACGTCATGCACAGGTTTCCCCAAGAAGGGCGCTACTCTCCTCATGAACCGATGTCTGTAAATGTACAAGAAGAACAAGAAAATAATACTTGCATAAGATACACCATAAATACCAAGAAATAATATCTCATGACAAGATCCGGATATACCAATCCGTGTAACTATTGTGTCAAAAAATCAAAGATATCTACACTAGATACAAGAGACATAGAGGATATCATAAATGAGAAACTATCAGAGAATGTACTCGCCTGAAGTTCGGTAAACAACAGATGTCCTATATGGTGCCTCGAAGACCTAGATGGGGAATATAACATCAATACAAGGTTTCAGGATAAAAATAAATTAAACTAGTCAACATCTAGGTCAAAGAGCCATTTCTAAGTCAAAACAGTCAACCTTGTTTAACTCTAGGTAAAACTCGTCAAACTTGGTCAAACTATCTATTTATAGGTTGTATGAGTCTAACTCTTAGATATTGGGTCCATACACTACTCAACTATGCCATACTAGCTAAACTAGGATACTAAAAAATCACTAAGATACCGTATCTCAAGATACACAAACAATAGATATAGAAATATCATAATATGCATATTGAATCAATATTATATATACGAATCCTAATTATAAATGCTAAGTGGATACCTTGGCTTTGAACCAATGCGGTATTGTACCACTACACACCCATCTCGATACCCAACTCAAATATCTTGAGTATCAACCCGATACCTTGACATTTACCTTGGTATCTCAAAGTAATGTGAATCTTAACATATAGCTAACTACCCAACTCAAATATAACTAACAACCAATATCTAATACAAATTCTACTAGCTATACTAACTACCAACTATATATATATATATATATATATATATATATATATATATATATATATATATATATATATATATATATATATATATATATACACATACATGTGTATATACATATATAACTAAAGATACACAAGCATACATACTACCTATATATATATTACTAACTACTAGAGATACAAGTATTTATATCTAATTTACTAAACTACAAGTAACTAACCAACTAAACTAGGAACTTACCTACTGCCCCCTTGCTGAAACTGCTGCTGATACATGCTGCTCATAGCTGCTACTGCTGCTTGATGTTGCTGTGCTCACTGCACGGGAATGCTGCTACTGCTGCTGCTACTGGATGTTGATGTGCTCACTGCAGTTTCATTGCAGTCGCTGCTACTGCTTCTACACATGCTGCTGGTGTAGCTGCTGCTGCAGCAACTGAAGGACGGGCACTTGCTGCTGCTGCACACTGCCACTGCAGTCTATGTTACCAGCTACATTGCCTAATGTTGCAGCTGTTGAGCTCAAGCCACTGTTTACTGCTATATTTGTTGTTACCGTGCACTGCTCCTCGACCTCTCTCAACACACAAACACACCACCACAAACACAAACATCTATATGCACAAACACATACATATATATACTCATATATATATATATATATATATATATATATATATATATATATATATATATATATATATATATATATATATATATATATATATATATATATATATACACTCTCATCTCTATACATATATAGATATATATACACACACACATATACATATATAGATGTATCCCGTCATACATATATATATACATATATATTCAAACATACATATATACATATAGATATATCACCTCATACATATATATATATACATATATATTCAAACATACATATATACATATAGATATATCCCTCATTCATATATATTCAAACATTCATATATACCTATAGATACACATATACATATAGGTATATACACTTATAAACACATAGACACATAGATATATATACATACCTATATAATATAATATAGATATATACACAATACATATATATATCATATATAATATATCATATTAATGGTTATATATAAGTCAAGTGAATCTAGAAATGAAATCAAAAAAACACATGGAGTACATCGCACCCATATCATACTAGATCTATGATACACTTGCGATACGATTCCACCACACAACCAAATATTCCTCGAAGGACACGAGCAAGTCTAAAATAGTATTTATGAATAATAAGAAGAGTAAAATATACATCAATGTGTCCGTGTCAAAAAGTGACATGCACAAGGACCCGTGTCGGAGAAAAAAATCCTAAATCAACCCATATCTCCAAATTATTGGGATACGGCCTACACGTGTCCAATTGTGGATACAACACTAGCCACAAATAATCAAACATATGTCAATTTGGTCTAATTGACCAATTAACAAACATAACATGTGTCAATCTTAGAATTCTCCCAAAATTGACACAAAATATACCATAACTTTCTCCATAGGCCTCCTATGAACCTAATTCTAATTTCTTTGGGTCGTCTCATCATATGGGGTAGTTCCTAATGATTAAAACACAGATTTTAAAAACCCTCTGATCTAAAATCTAGGTTTAGGGATTTATTTATAATTATTCTGGAATAATTATTGGAGTTATTTAAATCACCTATTTAATTTTTGGGTTGATCGTTGCACATTATCGTTGTTTAAATATCTAGAGCAATGCACTAGCATTTGCCTTCCAACAAATTTTACATCCTTGACCTAGTCAAGCCAATCTTCAATCCTGACCTTTGTGTCACTTATAAATGCACTCTTTTGTGCTTTATTTTAATTTTACAATATTCGTGCATATTTTCTAATTTTAAATCCAACTTTGCATCCTTTCCCGTTCTAATCGAAATTGGAGACTCAACCTCGACCCTTTTCTCACAACCAAATTTATGACAATAATCTATTCCGAGTCTACTACGTCCATGACACTTGTGTCCCACCCAATTTCAATCCTATGCACTTTCACTTAATTAAAGAACACCATTGACACTAATTTTAACTAAATTGGTGCAATGACTCAACCTAACCCAAAACTAGACCCAACACCAACACAAACCCCCAATCACACCCTCATGGCTCATACAAAATATCACACACCAATTTTTCCCACTACAACACACAAAACATGGCATTTTTTCACATCCAATCCACTTTTTCCTCTTTGTGCAAGTCCTAAACTATTGGAGACTTTTGTGCAAATAGCTAGACATATGTCTACCTCCTATTGGTTGGAACAAATAAAGAATACCCAATTCTTGAGGCTTGACCAGTCACACCCTCTCCCTCTCCCCTTTTTGTATGGTACTATGCAACTATGCCTACAAATAATCTCCACCCTCCATTCAAATTATAATACACCATCACCACCCATTCCTTCATAAAAATCCCCCTCTCATTGGGAACCTAGCCGACCTTAATCCCTAGGCAACACTCTCTTCCTCTTTCCTCATTTAAACAACACCCTCTCCCTCAACATGCAACCACCATTAACCACCATCACCACCATTAACCACTATCACCATCTTCACCACCATTACCACCCTCAACTCCGACCACCACCCACGCCATCACCACTGCCAACCACCATCACCACCGCTGCCTTCACTTCCATGACCATCGCTCGACTTTGGTACCCTTCCTTCTCCGCTCTTTCCCGCCGAGAAGACTTGACGATACCCCGACGCTTTGCCGCCACTCTCAGTCGAGTTTGTCTAGCACCCAAGCCGTATCCCTCCCCGAGTAGATGTGTACGTTCGGTCAGCTGCTTAGTGCCTCGATGCGGCACCGCCAACATGCTTTGACCGTGACCCATCACCAGATCTCGCTTCATCCCAGAGGACGTCGGTCTCGACGCCAGTCCTCTGCTTTCAATAGCTCAACCGACGACCGCCCACCAAAGTACCCATGCGCTCTCGCTAGGAGACACCGCCCAGATTTGAGCTGCCGCCTACTATCTCCATGAGCATGCGAGACCCACTTCACCGAGCATCATCTCGATCACATCCGTCTCAGCAGTGGGATCTGCCATCGTCCTCCCCGCGGTGAGCTGCTATCGCTGCTGCTACAAGCCGCCATTGCAGCTGTTGCTACTGTTGCGTTGAGCTACTTTTGTTACCGCAGTTGCTCCGGCCTCCCTGGCCGGAGCAGGCCGCCGGAGCACCCCCCCCTCTGATAAGCCCCAACCGCCGACGAGTACCCCCACCGTCTGGCACTGTCCTGAGCCATCGTGAGTCGCCAGAACGGCCGCCCTCGGTCGACGGACTGTCCCCGAGCGCACACAGAGACAGAATCCACGGTTCGTGGGGTCAACTTTAAGTCACGATTTCTCCATCATCGTTCAATTTTTCCGCAAATCGCCTAGCAGGTGCGTACACAACATAAACACCTTCGTTTCCCATCAAGTACAATAACATAATCAGGTTTTAATATCTAGATAAATTAGATGTTAAATCAAAGAAAAAATATTTTATAAAATAATAAAATTCTACGATATAGAGTTGGTCCCGTCAATCTGGGTAACCACATCACGTATCGATTGCACCGAAAGGCGTATACGGTATTTTTTGACGTGTTAGCTTTTGCAAAATTTGATTTGGACGTGTGTGCGCGCCAAAATCAACCCGTATCCGTCAAAAGTCCTCCGTATCGGTATTTTACAAATTACCCAATTATCTTTTGTACGCTTGTCGTATCGTGATAAAATTGGCACCATTGGACTCGCGGCGTTCGACTTGTCATGTGACCCAAGTTTTGCCTGATTCTGAGATAGTGTCCGCATCACTGTTTCGTGGGCCCCATAATCCGTTCAAACAGGCATTTTTGTGATCGGCTCATCGGAATCCAAATATGGACATACCGTTGAGTTTATATCGTCGTTTAGAATTTGTTTGACCTATAATATGCTATTTATAGGGACCTTTACTCCTGGCACATTTTTCGGTGCAAGGCGGGCCTACTTGTGGACCATAAACTGTATTTTTGTCCCTGTGTCCAAATTGGACGTCTAATTATGCTTTTCTGAGTATCTCACTCATTCTGGGACTATTAGTGATATTTGTGACAGCATTTGGGGATATCTGCTCCAGTTTCCATCTTGTGCAGCTACTTTCCTAGCGAGTTCGTATTCGAATCTTCGCCTGGCTTCCAGGCAAGTATACCTTGCCTTGTTGTACTGTTTAAATTCAGTTAATATTATATATGTGATCTCTATATTATATAACTGTGCACGTTCGAGAATGACTCGGGTACAGTCGATGAAGATGTCGATGTTAGGACTTATGTTTGACCTAGCGTCTAGTGGACATACCCTAAGTGACAGAGTTATCATTCTAACTCTGAGGCCTTGATACGTATTATTCTACATCACAGAGTGAGTTCATGATAGGACACGGGCTTGCGCACTTGACTGGCCATCGGTAAGAGTAGCACGTGTGATGGTATTTAGCGTAGTTATATGGTTCTTAGTGACTTGCATATAGTTACGAGATGTCCACATCGCACTTGAGACTTGTACATTGGCATTGGGCAGGGAGGATGACTAATAGGCGTATGGAATACCCACCTCCTTTATATAGATATTGCGTGCTTTGGAGCGATACAAACGTATATATTTATGCAGATACTGCATTCTTTGGAGTGTTGGACGTTACATGTGCAGATACCACGCTCTTCGTGGTGTTGGACGTCGTGTAGATACCATAATTTTTAGAATGTTGGACGTATTTACTTATGTAGTTACCACACTCTTCGGAGCATTGAATGTTATTATATATGTAGATTGTCCAAAGATAGGGGGCATATATGGCATATACTAGCCAGTCACGACGATTGTTGAATTACGTCAGCATATGTCTAGCCTACATTTCCCATACTCACTAAGTTGTCCTCAAATTGCATTCACTTAGGAGGATTGTTCACCCTGATTTACTTTACTCAGTATTTACATTATGGCATATACTTTTTGTATCTTGTTACGTCCCTCTGATGACCTGGTTCCCTTCCAGGTTATTTGAGCAGTTTGGATGAGGCTTGATCTGGTGGTGTATTGGACATCCTTGCAGGTATTATTATATCTTTCCTCTATTACAGTTATGTACTATTTCCCATTATGACTCAGCTATTGTAGCCTAGTATTTATAGGCCTATATTATTCCCTTGGTCTATTCGAATGGCTGTATTATTAGGCTGCAGACTATTGATGCGTACCGTTTCCTCTGGTAATTTATTTACCATGGATTGAGATTTAGTTTAGTTATTGCATATTGTGGATGAGATTTTTAATTTTTAGCTTGATCACTTGACCGTGGACAGCGTAAGTGCACTTCGTCGGGTCCATTAAATTAGAAAGTCCTATGGAGTCATACCAGCTGGCTGTTGCCACGTGTCTGGTCTCGCATATTTTGGGACAGGGGCGTGACTGATTTAGAACCTAATTAAAGGGAAAAAACTGAATTGAACCTATTGGGAGATGGATTCCCAATGCTACCTCCAAATTTGGTAAAATTTGCCTTCAAATTGTAGATTCTTGCTCCTCCTTGTAGATCCTTGCTTCCTCCTTGTAGATCCTTGCTCTACTAGCCTCCAATGGTGATTTGGGAAGAAATTGGGAAAATATTTGGTAGTAATTTGATGTGAGAATGAAGGAATCTGGTTGAGGGAAATACTAGAACTAAATTTGAATTGAAAAGAGGAGAGAGAAATTTCTTCCCTAATTTTAAATAGGCCGGCCCCCCTTGACCCCTCCCTCAAGCTACTATAAAATATCCAATATATCCCTTGGGGCCTCTCATAAAAAAAAATTAAGGAGGGAAGGTTCTAGTCTAATGTGTTTAATTTAATTAATCATCCTCTTATTGAATGGGCTTCTAATGGGCTCAATTCTAACTAATTATAAATGTTGCTCCATGGATCAAATCTAAACTAATTTGGTCCACTAACACAAGTCCAAAATAATAAACTAACATCTAACAATAATTAAATAATATAATAAATAATTATTTAACATGCACAATATTTAATTAATTATGAAATGACCAAAATATCCTTTCCTAGAAAATGTGGTAGTAACAAGTCTGCCCCCCTTAAAATAATTTTGTCTTCGAAATTCAAAGACGAAAACTACCACCAGAAAATAAGAGGACAAAACAAAAATGAATAGAACAGAAAAGAACATACCTCAAGGCACAAACAAATATGGGTAACGTTTTCGCATTTCATCCTCTCTCTCCTAGGTAGACTCCCCCGAAGAGTGATGCCTCCATACAACGCATACCAAAGGAATAGTCTAGTTCCTTAGCACCTTCTCTCTCTGATCCATAATCTCAACTGGCTGCTCTGCATAACAAAGAGTAGGGCCTACCTCTATCTTTGAGTGATCCAACACGTGAATAGGATCTTCCACGTACCGTCTCAACTGTGACACATGAAATATGTTGTGCACTCCCTCTAATAAGGTGGCAAGTCTAGTCTGTAAGCAACTGCACCGTCCATCTCTAGAATAGTGAAAGGTTCGATAAATCGCGGACTAGGTTTCCCACCTCCACCGAAATAAATTGTGCCTCGTGTCGAAGAAATCCTCAGAAACACCAAACCACCAACCTAAAACAAAATACAACCTTAAGAACTTAATCTATAACAAAGAAACAATAACAAGCACAAAAGAATCTAAAACTATACCTCAAACTCCAAATATCTCCGTTGGCTATCGGCCCAATGCCACTGTCTGTCCTGCGCCACTCGAAGTCTGTCTCTGATCAGCTTAACCTTCTCTGCTACATTAACAACCATTTTTGGCCCTTGCAAATCTGTCTCTCCAACATCATCCCATGATAAGGGAGTATGACATCTCCGCCCGTAAGAGCCTCAAATGGTGACATCTCTATACTAGCTTGGTAGCTATTGTTGTAAGTAAACTCTACCAAATGGAGATGGTCCTCCCAAGATCCCCCAAAATTTAGTACACAAGTGTGCATCATATCCTCGAGAGTCTGAATAGTCCTCTCTGACTGCCCATTTATTTGGGGATGAAATACAGTACTGAACTTGAGCTGGGTGCCCAAACTTGCCTGCAAACTCCTCCAAAATGGAGAAGTAAAACGACTATCCCGATCCGAGACTATGCTGATGGAAACCCCATGTATCCTGACGATCTGCCTCATATACATCTCTGTCAGCTTCTCCGTAGACAAACCCACCTTGAAAGGCAAAAAGCGGGCCGACTTGGTCAACATGTCAACGATGACCCAAATTGTATCTTTTTTTCATGGAGATTGTGGAAGTCCGGACACAAAATCCATAGTAATGTGCTCCACTTCTACTCTGGAATGGGTAATGGCTGAAGTAAACCGCCTGGCCACTGCCTCTCAGCTTTCACCTGCTGGCACACTAAGCATCTGGATACAAACTGTGCCACTTCCTTCTTCATGCTATACCACCACACACTCTCTTGCATATCCTGATACATCATGTTGGCACCTGGATGTATAGAATATTAAGAGCGGTATGATTCCTACAATACCTCCTCACGTAGCTCCCCACTAAGCACACACAATCTAACACCATGCCGCAAAGAACCATCCTCAGTAATGGTAAAATTATCCTCCAATCCTGCTCTCACCTAAGCTCTGATGCTTCTTAGATATACATCCTCATACTGGGCTGCCTTGATCTTGTCCATAAATTCTGAGTGTATCTGTAACCCCTACATCTGTATAGCAAAACCAGGAACTATCACCTCAATGCCCAAGCTGTCCAAGTCCCCAATAACATAACTACCGGATACCTGCTCAAGGCATCGGCAACTACATTAGCTTTCCAGGATGATACTGCAAAGATATGTCAAAATCCTTCATCAGTTCTAACCACCGACGCTGCCTCAGGTTCAACTACTTCTGCGTGAAAATGTACTTCAAGCTCTTGTGGTTTATGAAGATCTCCACACGCTCTCCGTACAAATAGTGTTTCCATAACTTCAGGTCAAAGATGACTGTCGCCAACTCCAAATCATGGGTAGGATAGTTCTTTTCATGAGGATACAATTTCCTGGATGCATAGGTAATCACTTTTCTATTCTGCTGAAGAACACAACCCAGGCCTTTTCCTGATGCATCACTATAAATAGTAAAACCTTCAGACCCTGATGGCAACGTCAATATAGGAGTAGACGTTGACATCTTCTTTAATTCCTCAAAAGTAACCTGGCAATCCTCTGTCCAAACAAACTCTATATCCTTCCTGGTGACTTTGGTTATCGGCTCGACAATCCTTGAAAAACTTGCACAAACTTCCAATAGTAGCCTGCCAAACCCAAGAAACTCCTGATCTCTGCTACTGAACTCTGGGTCTTCCAAGACTCCACTGCTGTGATCTTCTTCGGATCTACTGAAATTCCATCACCAGTCACAACATGTCCTAAGAACTCCACTTTCTTCAGGAAGAACTCACACTTGGACAACTTTCCATACAACTTCTCTTTCCTCAGCACATCCAACATAATCCACAAATACTTCTCGTGCTCCTCCGGTGTCATCGAGTATATGAGTATGTCATCGATGAACACCACCATAAACTTATCAAGGTACTGATGGAACACCTTGTTCATCAAATTCATAAATACTGTTGGGGTACTACTTAACCCAAACGGCATCACTATAAACTCATACTGACCATACCGAGTCTTAAAAGCAGTCTTCGGTATGTCCTCTGGCTTCAATTTTACCTTGTGGTAGCCTGATCTCAAGTCTATCTTAGAAAATATCTTGGCACCACTCAACTGATCGAACAAGTCATCAATCCGTGGTAAAGGGTATTTGTTCTTGATAGTGAGATTATTCAATGCCCTATAATCAATGCCCATACACACCGATCCATCCTTCTTCGGTACTTACAATATTGGGGCTCCCTATGGTGAAGAACTCGATCTGATAAACTCCTTATCCTTCAACTTGTCCACCTACTTCTTCAGCTCGACCAGCTCGCTGTTGTTTACTCTATAGACATGCCGTAAAATTGGTTATGCACCTGGCACCAAGTCTTTAGAGAATTTAATATCTTGATCTGTTTGCAATCCTGGCAATTCCTAAGGAAACACATCCAAGAACTCTTCTATCAACGGATGCGGCAACTCCTTGTCTTTCACCATAGCTCCACAGATAATGCCTTCTCCCTGCTCTGCAGCTCCTCTAGCAAACTCAAACTCTAGCTCTCCTGGCGGGCTAAACAAAATTCTACCTCCTCTACAATCTATATTAGCACGGAGACTACTTAACCATTCTATCACGAGTACAATGTCGTAGCTCGAAAGTGGCATTACAAGTAGACACGCACTCAGCTCCCGGCCTCTCAGAGTAACTCTTTGATCCTTGAAAATATAATTAACGAGGATAATGCCTACCTCGGTTATGATCTTGCAACTCGTAAGCAAAGTCTAAGCTACCAAATCATGCTTCAGAGCAAAAGAAACAGATATAAAACTATGAGAAGCACCACTATCAAACAAAGCTAAAACTGGAATTGAATCAAGAAGAATAGAACCTGCGATGACATCTCCGGTGGGCTCGACCTCTTCGACTATCGTAGCGAACGCTCGTCCCTGACGTGCACCTCCCAGATGTTGGTGCTGGGCATAACGCTGCTGCTGGGTCAGAAGCGGCGGTCCCCTTGGTTGTACTGCAGGTGGTCTCGCCTTTGTCCTCGGAGCTGGAGCTGCTCCCTGAACTTTACGACAAGGATTGGAAGGACACTCTCTCAACTGATGCCCTTCAGTACCATAATACAAACAAACCCCCAACCTCCTCCTGCAAACTTCCCAGATATGGCCGGGCTTCTTGCAGTAATGGCAGAAAGCTTGTTGTAACTGCCTCTGCTGCTGTGGTGCCGGGTAAAACAGTACCCTAGCTGGAGTCTGGTAGTGCTGTGGCTGCTGAAAAGACCTGGACTCGAAATGAGGACACTTGGCAGTCATTGTGCTGCTGTTAGCCCCCAGAAAGGAATTTCGATCTCTCTTGGGCTTCAAACCCAACTTTCGCTCAACCTTGCGTGCCTCCCCAAGTATTTTTGAGTAGGTCTCATAAAAAGATCGAATAAGGATCTTCACTTCCCAGTTTTGACCCTCACAAAAATGAATAGCTCAAACCTTCGGCTCTCTCACCAAATACTCCGCAAATTGGCTCAACTTGTCGAACTCTGCGGCATATTCCTCCATAGACATGCTCCCATGAATAGTCTCTCAAATTGCCTCCCCAACTCTAACATGTCTGCCCGAGCAAAGAACTTTTTTTTGAAGAAGTCCTCGAACACCTCCCAAGACTGCCCTCATCAACAAGAATTGGCTCATTTCTGAACTAAGTACGGGCGACATCGAATAGCTGAAGTCCTACCGCCTTAACCTTCAGATCCTTAGAAAGACGGAACACCCTCATGAGACACTCAATGCATTTGAGCTAATCATCAGCATAGATGATACCCTCCGTCCCCTTGAAGACCCTAGGTTCCAGCTTCTTGAAGTCCTGAATGTTGCCTGGCCAAAGCTGGGCAACCTGAGGAGCAACCTACTGCTGGACCGGAACTCCTCTCTCTACTACGGCATGAGCAAGCTGATGAGCACTCTCGATGCCCTATCGTAAGATGTCGGTCTTCCTCTGGTGTGCCTCAGACCGAGACCTCTACTCCTCCAATATCTCACAAAATAGCGTGAACATCTGTGTCGTATCTGTCGGCACAGAAGGTGGAGGAGGAAGTCCCTCAGATAGAGCCGGCACAATCCTTTGAGTATGAGGTTGACCCCCGAACGCAGCTGACACGCCAATGATCAAAGAAGTGACTGGTGCAGGCCCTCATATAGTCGCAGACCTCTCAGAAACTGCTCTCCCCTGCTGTGATCTAGTCTTAGGCGGCATCCTGAGACGAAGCGAAAGAAAAATTTAATATGGAACATGATGTAAGACATTCAATGAAAGGACAGTTAAAGATCAATTATCAATATCAAGGAAGATAGTTGAATGAATCAAAAAAGTTTTTCCTAGATGTGATTGAGTATTCTCATCCTATAGCCGATATCCTATATCCTATATTCTGAAACAGGCTCGTAACAACACTCAATTCAGAGCACCACTATGAATTGCACTAATTACGACCTCGAAAACCTGTATGGGCCACCACTAAAAATGTGTCACGACCCACACCCGGTATAAGGATGCAATTCAGGAATAATGCCCAGCCTACGCCTTAGCATCGGCGGTAGAACGCTGTTTGGGTAAACTATCTATCTATAATCAAGACATAACAATGCCACCATCAATGTAAATATACTCAATCACAGATCTAAGATTGAGAACAGCACGAATATGATAAAAAATAGTATAGTCACAAATATAACTCACAAGACAAATAATATCAAATGAGTCAGAGAAATACTAAAAGTAAGCTGGAGACAAATCCAGTACAAAAGGAATAACTAAGATGCTACAAGTTCGGGGTCGTCTGTCTCATTCGAGATGAGTCTCTCATGAGCCAAGGTCTCTGGCTCTAAGCCTACAATATCCTGAGGTCCGTAATGAGTGGGGTACCACTCCTCAGTATTATCTTGGAAACATATATCCAGTAAGGAAAGGAGTAGAGTACATCTCTAACAGCAGTTCTAATCAGTAATATAAACTATGTAACAGTAAATAGATATAAAATATTCAAGATACAATATATAGATACAAGAGATATACAATAAAGAAAAATTGAAAATAAATACAAGAATGAACAATATGGCAATGAATAAGAATACTAATGACTAAGTGAGTGAGTACCAGCTTTAACATATAATCGGCTTGGGAACTTGATATAAGATTAATGGCCTGGCTAATCATACGTGCGGTGTATAATTAATACTATTCTATGAACAAGACTTGATACAAGGAGGGTATGATCACATATCTACACTACATACTCCCCGCCCCCAACTGGTATAGTGGATTCAACTATGGTACGTTATGACACGGGTTTCCCCAAGAAGGTTGCTACTATCCTCATAAACCAATATCTGTACATATACAACAAGAACAAGGAAACAATGCTTGCACAAGATACACCATAAATACCAAAGAATAATATCTCATGACGAGATCTGGATAAACCAATCCGTGTAACCATTGTGTAAAAAAATTAATAATATCTACACTAGATACAAGAGACATAGAGGATATCATAAATAAGAAATTATTAGAGAATGTACTCGCCTGAAGTCCAGTGAACAGTATCCAGATTACCGGTACGGTGCCTCGAAGACCTAGATAGGGAATATAACATCAATACAAGGTTTTGGGATAAAAATAAATTAAACTAGTCAACATCTAGGTCAAAAAGCCATTTTAAAGTCAAAATAGTCAACCTTGGTCAACTTTAGGTAAAACTGGTCAAATGTGGTCAAACTATCTATTTATAGGTTGTATGAGAATAACTCTAAGATATTGGGTCCATACACTATACAACTATGCCACACTAGCTAAACTAGGATACTATGAAATCACTAAGATACCGTATATCAAGATACATAAACAATAGATATAGAAATATTATAATATAAATATTAAATTAATATTATATATACTAATCCTAATTATAAATGCTAAGTGGATACCTTGGCTTTGAACCAACGCGGTATCGCACCACTACACACCCATCTCGATACCCAACTCAAATATCTTGAGTATCAACACGATACCTTGACATTTACCTTGGTATCTCAAAGTAATGCCAATCTTAACATATAGCTAACTACCTAACTCAAATATAACTAACAAACAATATCTAATAAAAATTATACTAGCTATACTAACTACCAACTACTAATGTGTATATATATATAGAAATATACATACAAACATACATACATACATACATACATACATACATACATACATACATACATACATACATACATACATACATACATACATAACTAAAGATACACAAGATTACATACTATCTACATATATATTACTAACTAGTAGATATACAAGTATTTATAACTTACTAAACTATAAGTAACTAACTAACTAAACTAGGAACTTACCTACTGCCCCTTGCTGAAACTGCTGCGGATACATGCTGCTCATAGCTACTGCTGCTGCTTGATATTGCTGTGCTTACTGTACTGGAATGCTGCTGCAGTTGGATGTTGATGTGCTCACTGCAGTTTTACTGCAGTCACTGCCACTTCCTCTGCACATGCTGCTTGTGTAGCTGTTGCTGCTGCAACTGATGGTCGAGCACTTGCTGCTGCTGCACACTGCCACTACAGTGTATGCTACCAGCTGTATTGCCTAATATTGCAGCTGCTGAGCTCAAGCCACTGCCGGCTGCTGCATTTGCTATTACTGTGCACTGCTCCTCGACCTCTCTCAACACAAATACACCACCACAAACACAAACACCTATAAACACAAACACATACATATATATTCACCTATATATATATATATACTCTCATCTATATACATATATATATATATATATATATATATATATATATATATATATATATATATATATATATATATATATATATATATAAACACAGATATACATATATAGATGTATCCCCTCATACATATATATACATATATATTCAAACATACATATATACATATAGATATATCCCCTCATACATATATATTCATATATATTCAAACATACATATATTCCTATAGATACACATATACATATAGGTATATACACTTATAAACACATAGACACATAGATATATATATATACATACCTATATAATATAGTATAGATACACACATAATACATATATATATTATATCTAATATATCATACTAATGGTTATACATAAGTCAAGTGAATCTAGAAATGAAATCAAACAAACACATGGAGTGCATCGCAACCGTATCACACTAGATCTATGATACGATTGCGATACGAGTCCACCACACATCCAAACGTACCCAGAAGGACACGAGTAAGTCTAAAATAGTATTTATGAATAATACGAAGAGTAAAATATACATCTACGTGTCCGTGTCAAAATATGACATGTACAAGGCCCCGTATCGGAGGAAAAACCCCCAAATCAACCCGTATCTTAAAATTATTGGGATACGACATACACGTATCCAATTATGGACACGACACTAGCCATAAAAATTAAACATATGTTAATTTGGTCTAATTGACCAATTGACTAACATAACATGTGTCAATCTCGAAATTCTCCCAAAATTGACACAAAATACACCATAACTTTCTCCATAGGCCTCCTATGAACCTAATTCTAATTCCTATGGGTAGCCTCATCATATGGGGTGGTTCCTAATAATTAAAAGACAGATTTAAAACCTAATTAAAGGGGGAAAACTAAATTGTATCTATTGGGAGATGGATTCCTAATGCAACTTCCAAATTTGGTAAAATTGGCCTTCAACTTGTAGACCCTTGCTTCTCCTTGTAGATCATTGCCTCCTCCTTGTATATCCTGGCTCTAACCTCCAATGGTGATTTGGGAAGAAATTAAAAAGAAATTTGGTAGAGATTTGATGTGGGAATGAAGAAATTTGGTTGAGGGAAATTCTAGATTTATATTTGAAATAAAAAGAGGAGAGAGAAATTTCCCACCTAATTTTAAATAGGCCGGCCTCCCTTGACCCCTCCCTCAAGCTACAATAAAAAGTCTAATATACCCCTTGGGTCCTCTCATGAAGAAATAATTAAGGAGGGAAGGTTCTAGTCTAATGGATTTAATTTAATTAATCCTCCTCCTAATGAATGGGCTTCTAATGGGCTCAATTGTAACTAATTATAAATATTGGTCCATGGATCAAATCTAAACGAGTTGGGTCCACTAATACAAGTCCAAAACAAGTCCAAAATAATAAACTAACATCTAACAATAATTAAATAATATAATAAATAATTATTCAACATGCACAATATTTAATTAATTATGAAATGACCAAAATATCATTTTCTAGAAAATATGATAGTGACAAGGATAAAATGCGAGAGCGTTACCCATATTTGTTTGTACCTTGAGGTATGTTCTTTTTTTATTCTATTTTGTTTTCTGGGGGTAGTTTTGTGTTTGAATTTTGAGGACAAAATTATTTTAAGGGAGGGTAGACTTGTCACTACCATATTTTCTAGGAAAGAATATTTTGGTCATTTCATAATTAATTAAATATTGTGCATGTTGAATATTTATTTATTCTATTATTTATTTAATTTTAGATTTAATTTTAGACTTGTGTTAGTGGACCTAACTAGATTAGACTAGACTCATGGACCAATATTTAATTCTAGTTAGTTTGAGCCAAACAGAAAAGTCCAATAGTTAGCACATTCATTAGAAGGATGACTTAATTAGTTAAACAAATTGGATTAGAACCTTCCTTCATTAATTAATTCCTTCATGACAAGCCCTAAGGGGTATTGTGGACTTTTCATAATAACTTGGAGTAGGGGGCAAGGCCGGCTATATAGGGGAGGAGAGAGACTCTCTTTCTTCATTTATTCATTCCAATTCTAGATCTAGAATTTTTCTCATCCAAATTCCTTCATCCTTACACCAATCCCTACCTAAATTCCTTCCCAATTCCTTTTTTTACTCATCATTGGAGGCTATTGGAACAAGGAGGAGGCAAGGATCTACAAGGAGGAGGAATAAGCACAAGTTGAAGGCTCTTGACACTCAATTTGAGATTTGCATTGGGAATCCATCTCCTAATAGGTACAATTCAGTCTTCTTTCTCTAATTAGACTCTAAATATATAATTTGATCATTAAAAACCCTCCCATGTACTACGGCTACCCATAGGAAGTGGAATTAGGTTTATAAAAGGCCTATGGAGAAAGTTATGTGGTATTTTGTGTTAATTTTGGATGAATTCTGAGATTGGCACATCTTGTGTTTGTCAATAGGCCAATTAGACCAAATTGACATGTGTTTGGTGGTGTGGTGGAGACGTATCGCAAGCGTATCATAGATTGAGTATGATACGGGTGCGATGTACTCCACGTGTTTGATACTTTGCATTCTAATTCAATTTACCTAGGTTATAACTATTAGTGGATTGTATTTATAGTTGTTATATGATATAGATATATCTAGTTATAGTTATATTTCTATTTAATTTGAGATGTGTTGGTTGTCATTGGAGAGTAGAAAAGTTTATGTGCACTATTAGTGTTGATATATATATATATATATATATATATATATATATATATATATATATATATATATATGTGTGGGTGTATGTGTGCTAAGGGGTTCGGATAAGCAGCAATAAGAAGAAGCAGCAGTAGCAGTAATAAGCAGTAGCAGCATTGTGAAGCAACAGCAGCAGCAGCAAGCAACAATAAGAAGCAGCAGCGACAGCAATAAGTAGCAATAGTGTGAACAAGCAGTAAGTAGCAATAGCAGCAGTAAGCAGCAGCAGCAACAGTGTGTTGCACAGTAGTGCATTAGAGATTATGATGAATGTATCAGTTAAAGTTAAGTTAGTTAATATTGTTAGTTATATATATATATATATATATATATATACACACACACACTAGTTAGCATAAGTATTAGTATTGATTAGTATTATTTCTAGTTTACCTTGAGATACACTAGGGTAATGTCAAGTTATTGGCTCATCCTCAAGGTATTGGGTTTTTATATCAAGAGGGGTGTGTAGGTGGTGTGATACCGTATTGGCTCAAAGCCAAGGTATCCACTTAGGATTAGTTTAGCTATGGATACTATATATTTTCATTTTGTATATATATATTATTGTATTTTCATATCTAATAATTTATTTATCTTATGATACGGTATAATGTCGATACTCTAGTATCCTAACATAGCTAGTATAGCCTAGATATATAGTGTATGGACCCAATATCCTAGAGATGGACTCATATAACCTAAAAATAGCTAGTTTGGCCAAGTTTAACTGGTTTGACCTAGAGTTGACCTAGTTTGACCGTTTTGACCTAAAATGGCTTTATGACCTAGAATTTGACTAGTTTAACTTTTATTTATTCCCAAACCTTGTATTAATATAATATTCCATATTTAGGTCTTCGAGGCACCGTATCGGACATCTTTGATACTTTTCACCAGATTCTAGATAAGTACATTCTCTGATAGTTTCTCATTTATGATATCCCTTATGTTTCTTGTATTTATTGTAGATATCCTTGATTTCTTGACAAGATGGTTATACGGATTAGTATATCCAGATTTCGTCATGAGATATTATTCCTTCATATTTATGGTGTATCTTCTGCAAGCCTTATTCTTCGTTCTTCTTGTACATGTACATACATTGATTCTTGGGGAGACTAGCTACCTATCCAGTGAATCCCGTGTCATAACGTACCATAATTGGATCCACTATACCATTCGGGGCAGGAAGTGTTAGTGTAGATATATGATCATACCCTCCTTGTGCATGTCTTGTTCCTTGTGAGTGTTGATCATAATCGCACGTATAATTAACCAAGCCCTAATCCTTGTACAAGTTCCCAAGCCGATGACATATTGAAGCTGGTACTCACTAACTTAGTAGTAGTATTTCTTGCTCATTTCTATGATGCTCATTCTTGTATTTATCTCCAGTATTCCTATTTTGCATATCTCTTGTACCTGTATATTGTAACTTGTATATTCGCTCTATTTATTGTTATATAGTTTATATTATTCATTGGAACTGCTGTTAGAGATGTACTTTGCTCTTTTCCTGACAGGATATATTTTTCCAGATGACACTGAGGAGTGGTATCCCACTCACTATGGGCCTCAGGACGTACTTGGCTTAGAGCTAGAGACTTTGGCTCAGGAGGGACTTATCCCGGTTGAGACAGATGACCTAGTTCCTGTAGCTCAGTGGATAGATTTATTTGTACTGGATTTGTCTCTAGCATTTTGTTATTAGTATTTCTTTATATAACTCATTGGATATTATTTTGTCTTGTGATTTGTATTTGACTCTTTAGTTCTTTATATCATATTCGTACGATTGTTCCATCTGATAGAACTTTGATTGAGTAATCATATTTTATTGGTGGTATAATTATATCTTGACTGGTATATAGATAGTTTACCAAACAACGTTCAACTGTCGATGCTGCAGCGTAGGATGGACATTATTAACTACTCGTGCCCCTACAATGGTGCAGGTCGTGGCACTTCTTCTTTGAAATCTACTGGAAAGTACTATGGTGGGACAACACTTCCCGGTACACGACGAGAAATTTCAGATGTTGCTGCTCCAATTCCTCGTAAGATGGGGCACCCCGGGGCAACCACAAGACATCGTACATCTCATGAAGGGCGAGCCCCATCTCCCTGCTAGGAGTAAATAAGCTCCCGGTATGGCAGTTGTATATCTAAACCAAGGCCACAAACAACATCGGGTTCTCTCCAAGCCATAACAGGAACCCCTTATGGCGTAATAGAGGTTGGCCTTGTAGAAGCATAAAAAATACGCTGAATAGCTCTACGCAACATGGTGATGAAGGGCAGCGTAAGTAGGGGACCTCAAGGCCATCAAGAGTGCAATGGAGCTTTTCCGCTTAGCACGGCGTAAAATATGATGGGACCGTCCACGTAAATACAGTATGTCCAGGCTGCTTCAGCGTAGACGGGGTGCTTCATCGCCTCCATGGCGTAAAACTCATCCGCTTTCATAGCAGCGTTAAAGCGTACGAAGAACGCTTCGTCTTCCCCGAAATGAACCTGTCAAGTCACGCAGTGAACCTGACATCTGACTCTTGACAAAAAGTGCTGCACGGCTACCCAGACGATGGCTGGAAAGATGACAAACCACTCGGGACGCGCCCCACAGTATGATGGCGGATCTCTGTATTTAATGCAGAGGATTTGATTAAATATCACCGAACCATCGTTTACTGGCATCCCCTCAGCGGAGACTGCTTTTACGCGTACAAGGGGATACGTTGCCTTGTTTTACACAGGCAAACGTGAACTGTTTACGCTCCGCGGAAGACAAACAGACTGCTACATTAAAAGCTGCTCTTTGAACAGGGCTCGAGGCACGTCTCTGCTCCGAATGCTCAGAACGGTGGCAGGCCTTCGGAACACGCCTCGGCAATTAATGATGATGGCGGATCTCTGCATTTAATGTGAGAGATTTGATTATATCTCCAAGAGCCGTGATTTTGGCTAAAGACGTCCACATAACCTCAGCTTCTACGCCCATTCAGCTTCTATGCTCATTCGGCTTCTTTGTTCATTCGGCCTTCTGTGCTTATTCGGCTTCTGCCATCAGGCTTCTACGCCTACTCGACTTCTATGCCTAGTTGGCTTCTATGCCATGGTGACAGATATTGGCTTCTACGCCAACCTATTCTACACGGAGGATACCTACCTATGTGGCTTCTACGTTGTGATCTTCGTAGCGATTATACGTGTTTTGTCCCTTAGTTGGACCCGCGTCACACGCTCATTCAAAAGGTCATCTATATGCAGGCTTTGGTTATTTTAACCGTTGTATAAAAGGGTGCTGTACTTTCCCCTACTCGGTTTCCACACCGATTGAGTGGTCACTGTCACCAAAACTCTATAAATAGAGACCTCTATCAACAGAGGAACAGGTCGAGACTTTAAAAATCGAACAAGGTCAAAACTTTGAAAGAAGATCGAACCACGGGTCGAAACATTGGAGATTGAGGAGAGATCGAAGAGTCTTTGAGAGAGAGAGAGAAGCATCCAGAGCTCAGGCAAAGAGTAGCGATCGACGACATTGGCATCGTACATCCATCCTCTTTTGCCACCTAAGAAGCTGCTTTTCGTCTTCCACGGCACTTCTTCACCATCGTGTAGTCCAAGGGCTAAAGTGATCGACTACAGATCAGACACCTATAGCAATCATCTACCCAGATTAAATAAATTGTACTCCTACATCCTCGTATAGGATCAAATTCTACAAGTTTGTTTGTAAACCAAAGAAAGCGGGTTTCGTGCAAACCTCGTATTATATATATTTCGTTCTTTCGTTTAATACCACAAATAATATGGCGACTCTGCTGGAGACATCTTTCTCTTCTGATGAGGAAGCGATTGCTCAATACGATACGGTATCCGTGGGATCCGTGAAGAAGACACTGGTCGTCCAGTTCGACTAGTCTGCCTACGAAGACATGCTTCGGACGGGGGGTAGCTCTCACTCTCTCTCTGTACAAAACAACAGGAAGCTGCGCAAGGTCTGGATGCCCAAGACATCCTCTACCATTCCTGTGGACTCTCCGATCTCTCCGATCTCTCCTACCAATAAGGTTGTAGCATTTCTCCCTCCGTGCCCTGCACGTAAAATTCAGTCTCCCACTACGCGCGGTATAGAAGAAACTTCGGGCAAAGCCTCAGCGCTAACCCAGAAGTATCTACTGCTCTCCACGCATAGAAACCAGTCTCCTGCTATGCACGGTACAGACAAAACTTCGGGCAAAGCCTCAGCGCTAACCCAGAAGTATCCACTGCGCTCTACGCGTAGAAACCAGTCTCCCGCTACGCGCGGTACAGACAAAACTTCGGGCAAAGCCTCAGTGCTAACCCAGAGGCATCCACTGCGCTCTACGCGTAGAAACCAGTCTCCCGTCCGTGGCGGAATAGACAAAACTTCTGATGATCCCTCAGCGCCAAATCGAAAGTACAAAGCATGCTCCACGCGTAAGACAACATCTGACCTCTACGGGGAACCAGATGACACCCGTGATCTTCGCAAGGGAAAGCAAGCGGCGAGCTACTTAACTTCTCGGTATTCACGCCAGCAAGGGAACAATCTACCCGCCCTCCAAATTACGCGAGAAGCTGATGGCCGCCTGAGGACATCCTCAGCCTTACGCCAACCAGAGCGAAGCTCGAAATTACGCCAGGCGAAGTCCCTAAGTGTACAGAAGGCTCGATTGACGGAAAGACACACTCCTCGGAGATTATCCGCCACCCAGATGGCCAATCTTTTGTATACGGGTGGCACAAGGAGGACTATGGTCCCCATCGTCCGCATACCTACCATGGCGAACCGAAAGAACGAGCAGTCTTCTTCGTCTTCTTCTGTAAATTCTCCTAACCTACGGGATTATCTAATCCAGAAACGCAAAAACAAGAGTCATAAACGAACTTCAGTTCCCCTAACGGTCAAACACGGGGAGATCTTATGGGAAGATACGTCAACGTCTAATATCGTCATAACAGGTGGACCACATGAAGATTCCATCTTTATTATTCCACCAACTCGCGATGATCAACATCCAATAATCTTCGGTCGCAGACGGGATACCCCAATCATACAGGAAGAATCTCGCGAGTCTGAAACTGGCAGGATACAAACCCACCAATATAGCCCGCAAGCATTAAATATTATGCAAAGCATGGGTTATGATTTAAAGCTGAAACAAGGCCTCAACAATGAAAAAGGTAGACGAACACCGTTGCGGGGTAATTCTCACCATCAACAAGCTCGTTTCGGGTTGGGATATACTGCATCTCTTACAAAACCCAAAACTCCAAAATCTAATCCTGTACAACCAGAGGCGACTCCTGCCGAATGAGTTTCTATGGCCGGAGGCCGCGGCATGTCTGGGGGTAACTCACCTCCACAAAACAAGGCAGCATCCAAGGCTAGGGGCAAAATGTCCTCAAGATTCGAAGATGATGCAACAACGACAATCTTCTCGGAAGACGGTGAAACTAGGGCATCAGGAGCCCTACGACCAAAAGGGACTTTCTCCTTCAAAGAAGATGACATAATTGAAATCTTCAATATATTGAGGGAGGAACGCAAGGTTCAGCTACCCGACATCAGATACCCTGAGAGGGCCGGCAGAGTCGATGACCCTGATTATTGCCTCTTCCATCGGTACACCCATCACCCTACAAGGGCCTGCTATGTACTAAAAAGGAGAATTCAGGAATTGATCGACACCAAGGTCATCACTTTGCATTTATAAACAAGGGAACGATCACTACAAAAAAATACCAGACGATGAGTCCCTAAAAGGTTTTCCCAGTGGATCCTTCAAAAAAAAAATCACTCTATAGTAAATTTTCCCGATCAAAAGTTTGTCATGTTCATATTACCTCTGAATAAACTTTCGGCTATCGACTATCTTCTGATATAGGTTGCCATCTACACTTAACACCCGTACTTAGTCATAAGTACGCCAGCAGTGTTAAGTCCACAAAAAAACTGCCATGTCCATATCACCTCTGAGCAGACGTATACCTCCATCTCCAAAGGAGTCACGATCAAAAGTTTGTCATGTTCATATTACCTTTGAATAAACTTTCGGCTATCGACTATCTTCTGATATAGGTTGCCATCTACACTTAACACCCATACTTAGTCATAAGTACGCCAGAAGTGTTAAGTCCACAAAAAAACTTCCATGTCCATATCACCTCTGAGCAGACGTATACCTCCATCTCCAAAGGAGTCACGATCAAAAGTTTGTCATGTTCATATTACCTCTGAATAAACTTTCGGCTATCCACTAACTTCTGATATAGGTTGCCATCTACACTTAACACCCGTACTTAGTCATAAATACGCCAGCAGTGTTAAGTCCACAAAAAACTGCCATGTCCATATCACCTCTGAGCAGACGTGTACCTCCATCTCCAAAGGAGTCACGATCAAAAGTTTGTCATGTTTATATTACCTCTGAATAAACTTTCGGCTATCACCTATCTTCTGATGTAGGTTGCCATCTACACTTAACACCCGTACTTAGTCATAAGTAAGCCAGCAGTGTTAAGTCCACAAAAAACTGCCATGTCCATGTAACCTCTGAGCAGACATAAGCCTCCACCCTTGGTCATCAACCTTTGGCGCAACAAGCAGCCGACTGATGTAAATGCAACTAGGAACAGAGTTCCAGATGATAATAAATATCCTCTTTTCCAGTATATCGACGCTCGGATTCCAAATCAGGAATCCTCTCCCCATGACGATATAGAACCTATAGCGCAAAAATTCTTGGAAGCTATAGATTCCTATCATCCGTACATATGGGAAGTAGCGTCATCATCCAATGTCGTCGCAATATATGGACCCCATGAGGACTCTATCTTCATTGTTCCGCCGGCCAGCAACAGTCAGCATTCAATAGTCTTCGGCCAAACGCGCAACGAATCGACTATACGAGAAGATTCCTTCAATGACGATGCTGGTGAAATACAAGTTCACAGGTACAGCCCGGAAGCCTTAAAGATCATACAAAATATGGGTTATGACTTGAAACTGAAGCCAGGTCTCAACTATGGGAAAGGCAGACGAATACCGCCGTACGACAATCCCCAATATCAACAAACTCGTTTTGGGTTAGGGTATGCCACCTCCCTTACGACCTCCAAGTCAGATGGGGACACCTTTTCCCCTTTTTAAGACGGCTCGTCGCCCTCCAACTCATCTCATGCTCTCGAGCAAACATTACCAGTAAATATGGCAGTGACGGATCTCTTCGAATTAGACGAACAAGAATCCGAACTATTCGAGAATGACGCTTGGGCTCAGCAAATGGATATACAGTAGGAATTCTGCTTCGAGCAGAGAGAACCTCCCACCAAAGATGAAGTTATCCAGATTAATGTTGGGGATGAACTTTCACCAAAGCCGATATTTATCAGTAACAATCTTTCCCCAGCTGAAAGGGAAAAAGTCATTCAACTGATAAGAGAATACATCGACGTCTTTGCGTGGAATTATGAGGATATGCCAGGACTTGATTCGAAGGTGGCTACTCATAAACTCAACATATTGCCTGATTCAAAGCCTGTAAAGCAGCACCAACGCCGGTTTCGCCCGGATATGATGGACGCCATTGAAGTTGAAGTCAAGAAGTTGATAGCCTGCGGTTTCATCCAGGAGGAACAACACCCCGACTGGGTCACCAATGTTGTCCCAGTCATGAAGAAGAATGGGAAAGTGCGAGTCTGCTTCGATTACCGAGATCTGAATGCAGCCTGCCCCAAGGACGAGTTTTCTCTTCCCATCACAGACGTCATGATCGACAATACCTGCAGTTTCGAACGTATGTCTTTCATGGACGGATTCTCAGGATACAATCAAAACAAGATGTATCCTGAAGACGAGAAGCATACTGCCTTCCGGACACTATTGGGGGTATATTGCTATGCGGTCATGCCCTTCGGGTTGAAGAACACCGGAGCTACTTACCAACGGGCTATGAGTATCATATTCCACAAGCATTTACGCAAAATAGTAGAATGTTATGTAGTCGATATAGCTGTCAAAAGCCGCCTCAGTGTCAATCACATCCAAGACTTGAAGACAGTATCTGAGCTGATGCGCCAACATCAACTCAAAATGAATCCTACAAAGTCCTTTCTGGGTGTATCTAGTGGCAAATTTTTAGGATTTGTCATTACCGCCAAAGGCATTCAAGTGGACCCTGATACAGTCAAGGCCATCTTGGAAATGCGACCACCCCATAATCTGAGGGAACTCAGGGGATTTCAAGGTCGTCTGGCCTATATCCGGAGATTCATATCCAACCTCTCTGGAAGGTGTCAGCCTTTTTCTCGCCTCATGAAGAAAGGTTTATCCTTCGTATGGGACGAAGCCTGCCAGCAAGCGTTCGGGGATATCAAGCGCTACCTCACTAGTCCGCCAGTTCTGGTGCCTCCTATCGTAGGAAGACCATTCTTCCTGTACGTCCGAGCGATGGACCATTCCCTGGGAGTTCTTCTCGCGCAGAAGAACGATGCTGGACATGAACAGGCTATCTACTATCTAAGTAGAATGATGATCGAAGCTGAGCACCGGTACAATCCGATGGAAAAAGAATATTTGGCTCTGATGTTCGCTATCCAGAAGATGCGGTACTATGTCACCGGCCAGACTATTCACATCATCTCCAAGATCAATCTTCTTCGGAAACTGATGAACAAGCCAAGTGTTCTTAACTCCCGACTCGCAACTTGGGCGATGTTATTGACACCATATGACATGGTGTACGTCCCTCAGAAGTCCATCAAAGGCCAAGCATTGGCTGACTTCCTAGCTGCTCATCCGATCCCGGAGGCCTCCAAATTATACGAGTACATTCCCGACGAAGTTGCAGAATGTAGTTCCGCAATGAAAAGTGACGCATGGCAACTGTTCTTCGACGGCGTCTCCAGGACTGGTCCCAAAGGAAATGTGGTTTCAGGGGTAGGAATTGTCCTGGTTACTCCCGATAAACTCGTCATCTATCGAGCATACTCTCTTAACGAGCCCTGTTCCAACAATGTGGCGGAGTACAACGCTCTACTAATTAGGCTCCAAGTCGCTAAAGAGCTGGGGGTCGAATCTCTGGAAGCTTTTGGTGATTCTCTGCTTATCGTCAATCAAGTCAGGGGAATATATGAAGTCCGGAATCCAGACCTCATCCCCTATCACCAAGCAACGGTCGAGATAGCCGTGACATTCAAGGGGTTCTTCCTAGAGCATGTACCTCGATCTCAGAATCTGGAAGCCGATGCCCTAGCCAGTCTAGCTGCAGATTTAGCTACTCCTATAAGAAGGCAGAATTCGGTAATCCTTCTTAGCAGAGATCTATTTTGTGTGAAAAACAACGCTCATATCGAACGCAGTTACGCTGTGAACACCGATCCTCCTACGAGAGATTTGAGAAGTCCCTTTATAGATTTCGTGGCATACAGAATCTTACCGGAGGACCCTAAAGAAGCAGCACCCGTCAAAAGACGATCATTACGCTTCTACTTCGATGCATCTTCCCAATGCCTATAGCCGGACCTACGACGGACTGCTATTGAGATGTCTCTCTAGAGACGAAGCGCAACAGATCATCCGCTAAGCTCACGACGGCATATGTGGGGCACATCAACCCGGTCCTAAGCTACAGGATCGTATCAGGAGAATGGGCTATTACTGGCCCACTATGATCGCAGACGCAATCAAGTATGCCAAATGATGCAGGGCCTGTCAGGTCCATGAAGACTTTATACATCAGCCATCTGAACATCTACATCCTACGGTTGCATCCTGGCCTTTCGAAGCATGGGGTATGGACATCATTGGTCCTATTCACCCGCCTTCTTCCAGAGGTCACCAGTTCATACTGGCTATCACGGATTACTTCTCCAAATGGGCAGAGGCGATCCCTCTCGCTGAGGTAAAAATATCCAATATGATTAGCTTCATCAAGCATCACATTATTTATCGCTTTGGGATTCCCCAAAGGATAATCTATGACAATGGGCCTCAGTTCATCAGCCAAGCGTTTCATCAATTTTGCGATAAAAATCGGATACAAAATATCGCCTCTACGGCATATTATCCAGCTGCTAATGGTTTGGCGAAAGCCTTCAACAAAACCATTATCAAACTCTTGAAGAAGTTCGTCTCCTCGAACAAGCGAGACTGGAACGAGAAGCTGAGAGAATGTCTCTGGGCGTACCGCACAACGGTCCGAGCACCGACAGGTTGCACCCCGTTCTCATTGGTCTACAGGAGTGAAGCAGTTCTTCCCATCGAAATTCAAATCCCGTTACTCAGGATAGTAGTCGCCAATGAGTTATCCCGGGAAAAGAATGACCTTTTAAGGCTTTAGGAGCTAGAAGGATTAGACGAGAAATGCCTTCAAGCTCAACAGAGCATCACGTTCTATCAAGCGCGCATTTCCAGAACTTTTAATCAAAAATTAAAGGAAAGAGTATTCAAAGTTGGCGAGCTAGTCTTAGCTGTAAGAAGGCCAATGATTCTCACTCACAGGAGCAAGGGCAAATTTTAGCCCAAATGGGAAGGCCCTTACGTGATCGAGACAACATTCTCAAACGGCGCTTACAGGTTAGCCCAGCCTAATAGAGACCTACTAATGGCTCCTATCAATGGCAAATTCCTGAAAAGTTACTATGCTTAACCTCCTCTGCTCAAGTGGAATAAGGCAAAAATCTCATTCTGACAAAACTACTTCCAAAACGAAACTAGTTGGGCCGTATTCTATCATGTCCATATGACCGCTGAATAGATACGCCCTGCTAAAAAAGTTTATCGAGAGACTATCACGTCCATACTACCTCTAATAGTACTCTCACCCAAACCCGTCATTTACATTCCGAAATGACAGGTCCACAAAGTCAGATGAAAAGCCTCTTTATTATTCCCCAAAAAAGAGCGGAAGTACATTAAAAAGCAAAAATAAAAGTACATCATGAAGGAGGAGCGGTCAAATCGCGAATCTACTGCGCCAGTGTGGCCATCTTCGTATTCCTGGAGTCCAAAATGGCAGATCGAGCTCGCTCCCATCTCGTCTCCTCATCATTCAAACCGGATAAATCAGACAGAGAATGTGTAAGAGCGGCGTGCATGGCACTCGCATATGCCAAGTTCTGTTGAGATTCTTCCATCTGGCTCTGTAACACATGCACACCGGCGGCTGAAGCACGTGACCACTCCTTCGCTAAAGCGAGCTCAGCCTCCAACTTACAGACCCTTGCTTCATTTTTCTCATGTTTAGCTTTACTCTTGGCCAACTGGGGAACAACACACTCTAAAAGGGTGTGCTCATCGCTCATCTCCTGCTGCCGCATCTCGAGGGACCTGCTCAAAGCTTCCAACTCTCCCAGCCTTGCAGTCAATGAGTCATATTCATCCTGGACCAAATCGTCAACACTACCTTGGGATAGCTGCGAGTATTCGTTAATGGGTTGCTCTAAACCATTAACTACCTCCGCTAGGGCGTCAGCTAAACCAGTATCGCCAAGGTCCCTAATTGCCTCTATCAAAAACCGAGAGGACCTCTTCAGGCGCTCAAAATTCAGATTCTTCTCCAACACCATTAATATCAGCATTGTCAAAGTGTTGTAGAAGATACTGGTATACTGCTCGGTCAGTGCAGCTAGGCCCGAATGCACGCTAGGAGTGGCTGTAATGTTATCGAACCTCGCCCCAGAGACAGCTATAATCGACATGGCCACAGTCCTCGTCTCAACAGAGGGTGCGACAAAAGAGGAAGCGCCAACACCAGACGAAGTAACCAGCATACTCGAAGGAGGCATTGTCGCAACGACAGGGTCATCCTCTTGAGGTATCGAAACCTCCTCGGCAGGTGAGCCGGCACCCGAAGATGCTTCCTCTTCAAAATTAGGCACCTCCGTATCAACGCCAGGACCTGACACGGAGCCGAAGGGCGCATATACATTACCCTCCCCGAAGAGGTCGTCCCCTGAGAAGAAGATAAGAGAAAGTTAATATCAAACATGATGTTAATTTTCCTAAAAGAAGAGGCACGAAAAGACGACAGTGATGCTAGCCAAGCTGTCATACCTGGAGAAGAGGGCCTGCTAACCGACACTGGCAAGTACTCTTCCAAGTCTTCGCCGAGATCCACTTGAGGCTCATCAACTGGAATCTCGTTAGAAGCGCTGACGGGCACGGCAGGGGCCTCTCCCAATGCTGATCCGGACAAAGGTATATGGAATCTTATAACCAGCCTCGAAGGCGACTTCGTTCCACTGCCTGATGCAGTAGCAGCGGTAGCAGCCTCCAGCTGAGATTCTCCGGCGCCACCGGCCAAAACTGCATAAGGTTCCTCTCTAAAAGGCGAGGAACCCCTAATCAAAGAATCATCCCCAACATAGGGAGAAGCAGGCTCACTTCCAGGAGACTCAATGTCAGGAATCTGGAGAGGACGAGTAACCATCCTCCTCGTCCTCTAACGAGGGGAAGCCTCCTTCAGAGCTAGAGCCCTTCGTTTCCCGGAGACTACCAACGCCCCTGTAGGCGAAGGTATTTCACCCCTCGGTACCGATACGAGAGGCTCATCCGGAGTAGCGGACTCGTCACCCTCGTCAAAAGAAATCGAGGGGACTTCAACCCTTCCCCCAGGCTTGGAAGAGGGCACCCTAAAACTTCCACCCATATTAAAATCACGATGGGAAGTGTTCGTTGCCACATAGAACTGGGCATACGAATGCAGGATGCGTAGCTCCGTGGAGGGTGTGACGAAAGGCACAATAAAAATTGCCCCGGTGCAGCCCATGATAAAATAACGCCATCCCCTCGCTCCATCGATGAGTCCACCTCTGGACCTGAAGCTGGTGACGGCGTTGCCCACATGCAACTGATCATACCCAAACTGCCTGGCAAACTGACTAGGCAGGTAGGGTTCAAAGAAGCTATAATCTTCACTTCTGTACAGCAGGTGGGAAGGTCTAATGCAGACCAACCAATTGAAGGATTCAGGAGAAAGAGTGGTCTTATCTCTACCTGAGTCCTCAAGCCTAATCCCCGATTGGTTGCGATAAACAGAGGGGACACTGCAAAGGACCTTCTAGCTGTGACCGCAATGCTGCACTCGCCGACAGTCTAAAACTGTGAGCACATTCCAAGAGGATTTCTTGTAATTCAGCAAGAAACTCCCCCCCAAGCTACTGTTGGAACCGGGAGACATCACCCGGGGGTTATGGAAAATTAACCATCCCATCAAATACAGGTATGGTAATTCCACCCGGGGAAAGCTTTCACACTGAGCTTCATCGGCGAGCAGCGCCTCAGTCATCGCCCTCAAGCCAGCTTGTATACGGCACACCATAGCAGGGAGCAAGCCCAGTCTCGCCCCAAACACCAGACGCACTGCAGGCCACAAGGTGTTACGGTGAATACGATCCGTAGATGCGATGCCGGGTACCACCAGTCGGCGCAGCCATATAGAGAGGAAGCCAGCCAGTTGAGCTTCCATGGATAGAGCCCTGCGGCAATACCTCAGATTGCTCTAGGCCTTAGTAGCTGCAGGATATTTTCCTATCCCTTCGACGAGGATCTGATCCGGAGCCCTAGCATCCTCCAGGAGATCGTCGACTTCCTGAGCGGTCAGCACGCTCAGAGGATTCACAGGCTCATCCTTGACTTCCAAGACTTTCTCCGGCTGAGCAGCCCTAGCCTGGTAAAAAAAGAGGTAGGACGTCCATTTACTGGTGTGAGCCAAATCTGAAGGCTCATCATAGAAGGCGGTGCAAGCAAGGTAGTGGCACATCAGCTCCTGATACACTTCCACTACCTGAGAGTCTGAATCCCCTAACTCCCGGTTCGTGGGAACATACTCTTCGTACGGAGTATCCCCCATCGGCAGTCTCGAGATCTCTGCCATCTCATGAAGGGCCAATCCCAACTCCTCCAGCGGAGTGGCGAAAGTCCCGGTGAACGGAATGTATCACTCCATCAGTGCCAAAAACAGGTTCGGGTTAGGAGGTAACCCGACGATGGTGGCACTCACAGCTGCCAACAGACCGATGTTCTCCAACTCGATCCGAAAATGCTCCAGGGTCCAATCAACTAAGCGAGCCCATCGAAGATTTGTTGGGGTCATCCACCTGTTACAACGAGGATTCGCCTTGGGGTATACTCCTCCGCGCCCCATGAAATCATTGCAAAAGGTCGGCAATTGCACCGGCTGGAGCACCAAGCTGTCTTCACTCGGGACACTACCCGGGTACAACCCCCTGAACAATATTACAGGACCGGAAGGGCGGCTGACAAATAGGCTAGATCCTTTCTGGTAGAAGATCTTCCCCGGCCTACCGTGAAGATCGGGAGTCAGCGTCCATGACATCTTCCTGGGATGTGTAGCATGGAAGAATACCGAGATGGTATAATCTCCCGGCATCTTGGGCAGACTCAAGACCAACTTTCCGGCAGGGAAAACCCAGAGTTCTTTCTTTGGCTTCGTCTGGGACTGCTTGTCAATCATGTCCCCGAAAAGAAAGGTCGGCTTTATGTACTGGTCCCCGTCTACATACGTCAAAGGCTCTCCATTAATCATGTTCAGCAGCGTTCGCTCGCCCTGAGCCGATATCAAGATTTCCTTTCCTTTGGGATATTGGGGTCCGGAGATAGGAAATACCACATAGGACAGATCCTCCAAATAGTTGGAGTGCAGCAGCCCGGCGGCAGAACCCATCACCTCGGCTAGCGGAGACTCGCCCAAGTTAACTACAAGGGTGCAAGAAAAACATGTCAGTTTTATACTAGACGTTACAATATCGCAGCACATGCCAAAAGGCAACGGTCTGAGCTCTACGCCAAGACTGTGCAAACTTGATCGTTTACGCCAGAATTTTCATCCATAAGCGTAAAAGTTTAAAATTATACAGTATACACCAAGTTTTCGACAGTCAAAGCTTTTTACGCTCAACTGCGAAAATCTGGAGTTTTTACGCTGACACATTAGAAATATGGGCGTAAAAGATAAAATGTCTCAGTGCATCATCTTCCTCAAAAAGGCTATCAGCACAGAAGACGACCTAGCGCGGTCACGTTCAACGTGTGTGAAGGATTTTTTAGTCCTTCTCATTCGTCCCAAAAGCTCTACCTATCAGGCCGGGTGCACTGCTCGTCGGCGGGATGCTCGGCTCAGAATGGGGTTCGCCCTGTCCAACCGGAGGCACTCCTACTTGGGCAGAAGAACGAGAAGAAGAATCAATCTTATTTCCCTTAGAGGAGGAGGATTGCTTAGAGGCCATTATTGGAAACTTTGAAGACTCAGAGAAAACTCGGAGAAGAGCTCGAACAGTCGGAGGCTTTCTTTCGCAGAAGACGGATGAAAAGTTTTCTCTCAGAAAACTTGGGATATATATAGAGTTCGGATGGACTCCTCGGACCCCGAACCAAATCTCCTAATTAAATATTCGGTTATGATTGGGTCCTACGTCAGCCTATTATTCAGAGAAGGCGGACAGTCAGCGAATTCGAAAAGTTTTTTTTGCGCAAAGCAAGTCAGCAGTTCTTACGCTAAGGAGCTTTCTACGCTCGACAGCAACAGATCTACGGTTTCACGCTCGCAAGCTATAAGTCTATGGTTTTACGCCCGGATGCCTTTGTGCTCGGTAGCTTTTATGCTCAAGAGGCCACAATCCTACGACTTCATGCCAGCAGATAAAAAATCGATGATCTCACGCTCGGTGGCGCTTAGTTTACGCTTAGAAGCAACATATCCGCGACTTCACGCTCGGAAAAATTTTCTTTTCAGAAGCTACAAATCTACAGTTCTACGCTAAGGAGCTTTCTACGCTCGACAGCTACGAATCTACAGCTTTACGTTCGACGGCTACAAGTCGGGTTTTACGCCCAGATGCCTTTGTGCTCAGTAGCTTTTATGCTCGAGAGGCTATAAACCTACGACTTCACGCTCAGGAACTACAAGTCTATAATTTCACGCTCGATGGTCTTTAGTTTATGCTCAGAAGCTGCAGACTAATGATTTCACGCTCCACGACTTCCCGCACATCTGAAGGATATGTTGGCCAGATCATGCGTACATCTGAACGGTCCTAAAAAGCGGTCAATTGCAAAGAGTTCACACAGAGGATACTCGTTCTTGACCTCAAGATATCCCAAGTACCCGAAGCATACAGAGTTCAATATTGAAAAATTACTCTTCTTCCTGGGTCGATTCGAAGTTCATCCAGACTCCAGTCTGAATATTTCATCTATCGAGATGGCAACTCAGTTTGACAGCCATTTCTCGACCCTGTTCTGAAGGATTTTCGAGAAATCACTCTTGAAGATAATGTCTGAACAAAGAAATTCTGTTCATCAGAAGCAGCAGTTCAGAATTCTACGCGGTTCCTCACTCCTAAAAAAAAACAGCAGGACGGTTCGAACACTCGAATGCTAAATCGGCTTTCTACGCATCTATAGTTATGCATAAAAGACAGGACAGGACCTAACACTCTTTCTAAACAGAGTCGGAATAGAGAATCAGACGTGTCGAAGCTGCACACATTCAGACTTCACAGCAAAATATGGCAAGATGATCATATGAAGAAGCAAGACAATTTTATTAAAAGATTAAGGTCATGATTACATATGAGGAAAATCCAATCTACAAGGGTTTTTCTTCATTTTCATGATTACATCTGAGGGAAACCCCGTCTACAAATGCCTTCCTCATCATCGTCTGAAGATCGCACCGAGAAGCTGTTTTGACAGGTTCTCACATTGGTGAAGGTCTTCCTCTTCTTCCAAGAAGATGATCAGTGGCAGGAGGATACAAAAATGGGCATAAACCCATCCTCCAACAGAAGAAAAGCAGGGTAAATCTGTTGTCCTTCAGACCACCGCCACTCAAGCTGGGACAGAGCTAGTCTGTCTGACTCTCATCACCGGAGGTAACGGGAGAAGGCGCCACTAGCAAGCGCCATAGTGGAAAATGATTCTTCCTCTCTCCCGTAGAACCACCATACAAAGTTGCTGATTATCCCGAGCAAAGAAGGCTAAGATATCCTTCCATGATCCATCGTTGCAGATGAGACTTGCTCGAAGATGCCATATTTTTAGGCTCCTTACATGCTGGAAGAACATGGTCTTCTTCTTCCTCAGATCGACCCGACGGACTCCGGCGATCATCCTTGTGTGGCGAAAGAAATGCGGGGAGAACAGGTTAAACTCCTCAGGCTTTTATAGGCGAGAGAGGTCACACCGGTCCCCAATAAATCTGCCAGAAAGTCGGCATCGACCGTTTCAACGCTCCATTCAGAAACATTTCGAGTTACGAGGAGCGGTTCATGCTTCATTCAAAGCGTTCCAAATTTCGAACAAATTTGAAAGCTTTGAAGGGGGTCTTGAAGAAGCATAAAAAATATGCTGGATAGCTCTACGCAACATGGTGATACAGGGCAGCGTAAGAAAGGGACCTCAAGGCCATCAAGAGTGCAACGGAGCTTTTCCGCTGAGCACGGCATAAAATATGATGGGACAGTCCGCATAAATACAGTATGTCCAGGCTGCTTCAGCGTAGACGAGGTGCTTCATCGCCTCCATGGCGTAAAACTCATCTGCTTTCATAGCAGCGTTAAAGCGTACGAGAAACGCTTCGTCTTCCCCGAAATGAACCTGTCAAGTCACGCAGTGAACCTGACATCTGACTCCTGAAAAAAAGTGCTGCATGGCTACCCAGATGACGGCTGGAAAGATGGCAGACCACTCAGGACACGCCCCACAGTATGATGGCGGATCTCTGCATTTAATGCAGAGGATTGGATTAAATATCACCGAACCGTCGTTTACTGGCATCCCCTCAGCGGAGACTTCTTTTACGCGTACAAGGGGATACGCTGCCTTGTTTTACACAGGCAAACGTAAACTGTTTACGCTCCACGAAAGATAAACAGACTGCCACGTCAAAAGCTACTCTTTGAACAGGGCTCGAGGAATGTCTCTGCACTGAATGCTCAGAACGATGGCAGGCCTTCGGAACACGCATCGGCAATTAATGATGATGGCGGATCTCTGCATTTAATTGGAGAGATTTGATTATATATCCAAGAGCCGTGATTTCGGCTAAAGACGTCCACATCACCTTGGCTTCTACGCCCATTCAGCTTCTATGCTCGTTCGGCTTCTATGATCATTCGGCCTTCTGTGCTTATTCGGCTTCTATGCCATCAGGCTTCTACGCCTACTCGGCTTCTATGCCTACTTGACTTCTACGCCATGGTGACAGACATTGGCTTCTACGCCAACCTCTTCTACACGGGGGATACCTACCTACGTGGCTTCTACGCCGTGATCTTCGTAGCGATTATACGCGTTTTGTCCCTTAGTTGGACCCGCGTCACACGCTCATTCAAAAGGTCATCTATACGTAGGCTTTGGTTATTTTAACCGTTGTATAAAAGGGTACTGTACTTTCTACTACTCGGTTTCCACACCGATTGAGTGGTCACTGTCACCAAAACTCTATAAATAGAGACCTCTATCAACAGAGGAACAGGTCGAGACTTTAAAAATCGAACAAGGTCGAAACTTTGAAAGAAGTTCGAACCACGGGTCGAAACATTGGAGATTAAGGAGAGATCGAAGAGTCTTTGAGAGAGAGAGAGAAGCATCCGGAGCTCAGGCAAAGAGTAGCGATCGAAGAGTCTTTGGCATCGTGCATCCATCCTCTTTCGCCACCTACGAAGCTGCTTTCCGTCTTCTACGGCACTTCTTCACCATCGTGTAGTCCAAGGGCTAAAGTGATCGACTGCAGATCAGACACCTATAGCAATCATCTACCCAGATTAAATAAATTGTACTCCTACATCCTCGTATAGGATCAAATTGTACAAGTTTGTTTGTAAACCAAAGAAAGCGGGTTTCGTGCAAACCTCGTATTATATACATTTCGTTCTTTAGTTTAATACCACAAACAGGCCTCCCTTAAGGTCTTCTCTTACTTTTCTAACACCTACATTGTTAGGCTAATCGAAGAAGGCGAATGAAATACCCAGTTGATTAGGCTCACACTTCCCCGGGGATAGGACCCCTTGGCTGCAAGCTGGTTTAAAAAAGTGTCAGCTTCGTAAAAATAGACATTCGGCCCCATCTCACTCGCGAAGGTCCCAGGTTCCAACCCGCGAATGGAATAAGAAAATGATTATTTGGTCGTCGCCGCTCTCTTCAGCTTAGAGTTAAAATAGATACGGCCGACTTGGGTTCCCTTTTGGTCTAGAGTCAGGTTACCTAACATCTTTCTATGAAGAGGCACCATATTAAAAGCAGACGAGGGAAGATGGTGCTCCATCGTGGCAATATGCACCTTCGTTCCGTTGGAGAAGAAGTCCCAGCTCTCCTTAATCTTCACTACCTGGGGGTCCGAGATAGTGAAAGCATCCCCAAAAAGGAAGATCGGCTTGAAATAAGATTCCCCTTGTCATCTTCGATCATCCCGGAGTTCAGTTGGCTAAGCAAATAGAATAAAGGCTGACCAACTATTATCTTCAGCCTCGCCTTAGATCGATTCTTGTTCATTTGTGCCTGGACATTGGCTACTATATGATCAAGACTAACACCCAGGGCAGCCTAGGCACGCCCAACCAGTACCTCCCCTGATAGAGCCACGGGTAAAGTCACTACAAAATCAGAGGTAGAAAGACGGTTAGATGCCATACGATGAAGTTAAGAAGGGTGAATGCGACCAAGTCAAGAAAAGTACATGCGGCCAACTCAAGACCTTCATGCGGCCAAATCATGGAGGGTCCATGCGACCAAGTCACGAATGGTGAATGCGACCGAGCCAAGACCCATGCACGTAGCCAAAAGAGACCCGCACATAAAGCAAGCATCATGGTCATGTGGAAGGATCCGCATAGCAGACCGAGCGCAAAGTGTTCGTGTATCCAGACTTCTCCTCCAACCCTTACCTTTGATAGGAACTTGAACATCTGGATGAAAGGTCGGCTCCTCATCCTTATTTATAGATGAAGAAGCAGGGTGATTCCCCTTGTCGACAACCTTCTTGGCCTTTGACGAGAAAGATGGAGCTTCAGGGGCTATGACGAGTAGTCGGAGAAGACGATCGGTAACAGAGGAAGTGGCTGAGACAAAGGGGAAGGCAAATCTCAGAAAAAACAAAAAGTTCTCTCTTATCCTCTAGACCTCTATTTATAGGCCACTAAAACACAAGATTAAATTGTCAAAATTACCGTGCTTCGCTGTTATCAAGTGACAGTGGCTGATGGTTAAATTTTTTGGGTTGCCTTATCCTTACAGCCGTCATCTTGAGATTCGCGTGAAGAGGCAGCTCAAAATCCGAACAGAATCCACTCAAGGGTTAGAGCAAATCTCGTAATGAATGACTTGACAACTTGGCGGCATATGTCCATACGATACAACGTCCATGCAAACTAAACGTCCATGCTGCCCAAATGTATCCCGTCTATGGTTCTTCTTCAAAGTATTTCAAACTTATCAGTTTAAAAACTTTAAAGGGGGTCTGGTAAAATCATAGAAAATACGGATCCACGCAACCAACAACCATGCGCCCCACAACAAACCTCAACAGAAATTGGACCGCATAGTCACCATACAGCCCAGAAAAGCTACATTCATGTGGACTAAATAGCCGAAGCAAATGTTGGCCGCAGATGGACCTGACATGACGTCTTGACGGCCAGATCAAGTCTGACACAGAATCCTGATTGGAAGAAATCTCTGAACGCTTCGAAAGATAAAACCATACTAAAAGACAGAAGTCTCAATGAGTGTGCAGTACCATATATATAATACGATAAAAGATCCCATGTGGCTCTGGCCTATACGATCCAGAATCCATGTATCCCATGCGTCTCTGGATGCTATACAGTCCATGTATCCCAGATTCCATGCATCCCATGTGTCTCTGGCCATGTGTGTCCCTGACTCCATGAGTTTCATGCGTCTCTGGCCCATGGGTTCCAGACTCCATGCATCTCATGCGTCTCTGGCCGCCATGCAGTCTATTCATTCCATATTCCATGCATCCCCTTCGTTTCTGGCCGCATGCATCCCGTACTCCATGCGTTCCAGGCATTCTAAATGCCATCCAAACCAAATTATGCTGTTACAACTAAAGTGATTCTCTCCAACCAAATAGTGGCCATGCATCCATTAGACCAAGTCACGCCTACAACAGTTGAGAATCACCCAGATACTCAACAAATAATAAAATCCTAACAAATATCCATATGGCAACGGAGCTAGGATTCGCGTGCAAGGTTGTAGCTCCCTTCTGGTAAGAAGGGACACGTAGAAAACCTCTACCATCCAAATAGCCCAAAACCTATTCGGTGATAAGTATGGCTATAAATATTAGGGTACCACACTCGAACAAAAGGTGGGCGGGCTATCTGTGAACCTACACCCAAGTGAGAGAGAAGAGCCCCTACATCAGATCATCCATGGAGTAAAAAGAGTTGCTATACTCCTAACCCTCCATCATTACCCCCAGAAAACAAATTTGTACTTAGATTGTCTATTTATAACTCCTCTCTGTACTCTCTGTTCCTTTGTTAATTAAATCAAGTTTTTTCTCAAAGACTTTCAAATTTAATAACGAACAGTATAAAGTAGCCTACACTGGAGACACTACTCATAGTATCTTCATGTGACACAAAATTTGATCATTCAACACTGGTATGACATTAGTATAACGACCATAGTTGCTTTTATTTAAATTTAGAGACTTTTTATATATAATTTATGATTGGTTGTTTTTCTATCCAAAACCTCTAAATATTAGCAACCAATAATTTTAATTTCCACCATGAGTTCCCCATGCTTAATTAGACCACTCCCTTTTTTATGAGATTTGTATATTAATTGTCCATTAACTATTCTCTTAGTGGCCCAAACAAATCCCAACTACCAAAGATTTACCTTAGATTTGTTAAACAACCAAATTAGGAAATCCTCCATCATAATCCTACTCCTACCAAACCCGCGGCCCCCTCACCTAAACCCATGCACCTCCTCAAAGCCGCGACCCCCCTCTCTCTTTCTCTCTCTCTCTCTCTCTCTCTCTCTCTCTATATATATATATATATATATATATATGTATATATATATATATATATGTATATATATATATATATATATATATATATATATATATCTTCTCATCTTAAACCCTAATCAACTCCAAACCCTAACCCTAATCACCCCCATCATCTCCCAATTTCACCGCCACGTCCAACCAACCTCAAGAGGCCACCCACTTCAGCCCTAGGCCGACTGCATCCATTGGAGGCCGATCTTTCCTTGCACATCTTCTTGAGGTAATTTTTACCTCCTTATTCCTCCAATCTCTCTTATATATATATATATATATATATATATATATAGTTGTATAATGATGATCAAACTCTATTGTTCTATTTAGAAGAACCCATGCAAACCCATATACCCTAATTTTGAGGTTCAAACCAACACTTTTGTACATGCATGAAATCTCCTACAAAACCCTATTTAATTCTTGTTAATGTATTTATATAGATGTTATTAATAGGGAATATTTTTATTTTTTTATAAAAAATCCAGATTTATTAATTTGTATTAAACTAAAGTTGTCAGCATATTTTATGTATTATATTTACCTAGTCTTGATGTATGCATGTTGGAACCCATGGATCTTGTTAGGACTTAATAGTAGATGAAAAACCTAAATTTTTCTAGATGGATTACTATTTTTTTAGAAAATATATATTCTAAAATTTTATTAAATAAATATAACTTTTATGCCTATGATGTCACAACAACCATGTACCACCCATTTTTTCATGTATACTAGCAAGTTTGGTTGCCAAACCTAATAGGATCAACTTGTAGATGATAAAACCCTAATTATTTTTGTATAGTTAAAATAAATATTATTTATTGTATTTATTACTTATTTTACCATATTTATTCATATTTTATTCCTATTTTGAAAAATTAGAATTTTAGGTGTTGTAGGTAGCAAGTTGACCTAGTTTTGACAAAACTTGACCCCGACAATTTCAGACTTAAACCTCGACAAAAAATCTATATTTTGTACACGTAAAATTATATTATTATGGATTAATTCTAATTTTAAGTATTTATTCCAGAATTATCTACTTATCAAAAATTGTTTTTATTGACTTGTCGGTAATCTGTTATGACCTAGTTTTGGTTTCTACTTAATTTTGGACTCATAAAATTTATAGGAGATGACCCTATCACTAAAAACCTTATTTTCTAATAAAATTCTAGAATTATTATTTTTGATAATTAATGTCTTATTTTCTAGTTTAATTGAGGTTATTATCTAGTTATTAATTTTACTTTGGTTGTACATGCAAGTAACTACACACCAAATTATTACTAGTTATTAAACATTACCAATTAATAACTAGATAATAACCTCACTTAAACTAGAAAATAAGAGTATAATTATGTCATAGTTAATTTATAGATGTCGTAATGTTTCTGTGGTGAGCTTCAGACCAGATTTTTTGTGCTCACATCTTGGCTTGGAAGGAAAGAACACCTTGCTTAATTGTATTGTTCAGTTTACATTATGCCTAGTTTTTATTTGTTAGTTGTGTGAACGCGTCTTCGAGTAGTAGACTTACCTGTATATTATGAAGGTACGTGGTATCTTCTGACTTGACACATGTTCAATATGATCACTGAGTGAGTGGGTGCATGGACTAGCGTGTTGACTGGCCATTGATACGTGAGTTCGCATCTTATGTTAGCAGTTGATATTAGTTTAGTTCCTAGATTTTATTGACGTCTTGCTTTATGTTTGCACCATGTATACGTTTTAGATAGTTCATTAGGATAGGAGAATCTACTAGTAAGTGTATGGAATTTCTATTTTTTACCCCCGAGTACTATCAAACTCCTGGTGGGATGATGGATTCTTCTATTTCTTCCCCCTCATACGCCACTAGAGATGTCTCAAGTGTATTTCACATAGATGGTTTACTTATCCTATTTATTGTTTACTGCTTTACTTTTATTCAAGTTAATTTCTTATGTACTTATTATGTTCCTCTTAGAACTTGGCCCCTTTTCCAGATCCAGATGAGCCCTTGTACCTGACGGACTACGGAGTGGGAGATTTTGTAGACGAGGACCTTGAGGTAGAACCACATGAGTTTCCTTGAGCATTCATTCTTGGATGATAATTACTTAGTGTCTTGGGTGTCTTTATCTAGTTAGTTGAGGCCCGGACTATTTTTTTATTGCTTAGTCATTCTTTCAGTATTCTTTTGTACTCATTTTTTATGGATTATTCTCCACTAGATTCTATTTTGTAGTGGATTCTGTTCCTTACCTATTCATTCAGTTTCTTACTCTGTAATTTTTGTGGATGAGACTAGATTTTACCTACCTATGATATTGAGACTTAGTTATATTTTATAGCGTACTACGACCGGTTAGGTACATTAAATTGGGTTCCTATACTTGTTCGTACAACTGGCATGAGTACATATACCTGGTCCCACATATTTTAGGACTGGGGCTGTGCCAATATGTCTATGTTGTAGGGCTTCTCCAGCCCTTGGATTGCATCCTTCCGCAATAGTCTGTCAAAGCGGGTCTCCTTCTGCTTTTTTTTGTCTATTGTGGGAGCCTGCCTGATCGGATGGACCAGGTGCAGTTGTTGGCAAAATAACATCTTTGGGAGCATCATAATCACTTTGGTAGGCTAGTCCTGACCTTGTCACCCCTGCTAAAGCTCCTCAGTGGAAGGAGAAACCATATGGCAGGCTTTGGACTTCTTCCTTTTGAATTTAATGGTAAAGGGCGTTGCTTACTGTATCATGTCCTGAACAAGATCTGGATGAACCTACATGACCTCACCCCAAAATATGCTAAGAGGTATCAACCCAGATGCTTAGTTGCGAGCTGGAGGAAGATTAACAACCTCCAACGTTGCCCTCAAAATTAAGACAACACCATCTTGGGCCTTCGTTACTGGAAATTCTCCAAACTGGAGAGATACCATGTTGGAAAAAACTTTCTTGTTCTAACAGTCTAAGGTGAGGCTTTGGAATCATGCTGACACTGGATGTATCATTTCAGCATGTAGCAATTCCGTGTGGGGTGGTTGACGAACCGATGGTATTGGCAGTATTTGAGATTATCGACCTGGTCTGCCTCATCCGGGCATTTAATATCGGAAAGCCAGAGCTTGTTTCCTTTTATCAGTACGTCGAAGATTTCCATCACGTCATCATCGTCGAAAGAGTAATTCGCTTTCGGTCTTGGAGCTTCAGCAATTTTTTTCTGTCGTTGAGGGCTTTTTAGACACATTGATGGTAAGGGCCTGCTTCCCTTTGCTGTCATGGTCACCATTGTTGTTGTTGTTGTTGTTATTGTAAGGGTTCTTCCCTCTATCATCAGTGACAGAGATTTGTATTCCCAACAATCGGACGTCTTTTACATTTTTCTTGACAACGACGACACTTAAGAGGAATGTCGTTCAATCATTGAATTGAGTGGTGCCCGTCCAGAGTCTTACCGCCAGAAGTAGATTTCTTTGGCATATGTCCATTATTGTTGACTCATGATTGTCGGGGGATAGTTTTAGCACAGCTTGCCTGTACTGCTCTATATATTCTCGTATAGACTTTTTTTCTGTCTGAGTGATATCCGTCAGAGAAGACATTATCATATCATTTCCTCCAACATAGAATCGGGCAAGAAAGGGACACTTAAGGTCTTTAAAAGAGGAGATACAATTGTCTTGAAGACTGTAAAACCAGTCGAAGGCTACCCCCGACAATGCCCTAAAGAAGAGCTTGGTGAGAAGGATATTACTGCGAGGTAGATGCCCCGTTGTCGTCTCAAAATAACTCATGTATTAACAGGGAGATGTCTTCCCGTCAAATTGAGTCATGGAGAAGGGCTTGTATTTTGATGGGTACGATATATCTTTCCACTCGAGAGGATATGATTGTCTTATCCCTAGCTCGCGTAGTGTGTCCTGATTGCCCATTGAGTCCAGGCGGGCTCGAAGTTCTCATATTTTTCGTATGGCCTCCCGGGCCTCATCTGCTGTGGGAGGAGCTGATGATCCTGGCAGAGTATGATTACCATCAGCATGTGGGGCAGTTGCATTCGAGTCTTCATTGGTTCCAAGGTCCTGGCTTGCTTGCACAGAGATCCTCGACGGTTGTGAGACCATGTTTGCCTTAATCTCTAGCATTGTCTGGGTCAAGGCCTTCATTGAGGCGCTCATGGTGTCCATCATTGCCTCTAAATTATCGAGGTATTGGCAATCGCTAGTACCTTCAATATCCTCCCTAGCCATGTATACTGTCCTTACATGGGGAGAGATAGAATGGACGGTGGACGTCTCACTTTCCATCTTGGACATTTGAATCGAATAGTCTTTGGGCAAAGTGGGCAATAAGATATCTTCTTCGAATTCAGAAGGAATACTACCCCTGGCATCAAAAAGTGGTTCATTGTAATGAGGGTGGCAACCCCAGGAATCTCAGTGTCCGTTCCTTGAGGATCACTGTCGTAGAGGAACGACGGATTATTGTACATTTCTGAAGGATTGCTAGCCCTAGTTTATGGAGTCAAATTGGATCTTTAAAAAATACTACCTCCAACTGATGACAGTTTTGACTTTTAGCAGGTACACAGGAAAACTCCCTTTTTAGGTAGTGCTGCTTGCCTATGCCTACTCGCCATGTTGGCTGAGTGTGGTGGATTAGAGGTGATAGACTTTGGACCGCCCCTTGTGGAGGAAGACTTCTAAGTAGAACAACATGAGGCATAGGGTAACTTCTCCTCCTCTAGTACTTGCGCCTATTTTTTAGGGTGTTGCCGGATAGGTGCTCTTTGTTGCAGTCATTGAAGTACCAACTACCAGTTTGTAGGTACCGCTACTTTTGTACAGCAGTAGTTAATAACAATATTGGCACAGTGGTTCTCCGGAGGGGACATCTCACATGTTGTTATTGTTTCTCTTGCTTTGCGCTTGTGATTGATCATGTCATACAGGTTAGGCGAGAGATGATTCACCTTTACACCCTCCTTATTAGCATGAATTGACCGAGAACTTGGGTGTGTACGTAATATTTTTCTCCCTTACTTGGGGTTCGTACAAGAACTTTTCCATGCCACTAGTGGAAGACTCTTAAAACTGACCATGTCCCCGTGTCACTACAGGCAGGGCGCATGGGTCGGTCTTGTATAACTATTCATTAGGCGCGAGCAAAACAGTTAGTGGTGCGTGCTGACGGTCAGCCAGATGAGTAGTTGTCTGAGCTTGGTGTGCTCGTACTACCCTAGACTTTCTCGTCTTAGCACGCACTGGTGCATAGTAAGAGTAGTCCAAATTTAAGTTTTCCCCTTTTTTAGCATGGCGTATGGGGTCAGCACCGAATGAGATTCTGTCAAAGACAAAACTTTTGTTGGCATCAGGGCCACATACAGCTGTCTTCCTGTGCCTGGAGTTCAATGTTGCATGCTTCTTCTTCTGTGTCCCATGTTATGGGTGCTTGGACTGTGCATCAATACCCAAGATTCTGGCATCATAGTATTTTTCTCTGCCAAAGCTCAAGTGCTAAGCGATCTTCTCCTCAGCAACAGAGAGAGATAGGGATCACATGGACAGGGATGGCCTTGATAGATGCATGATGTGCGTCCTCAGCAACAGAGAAAGATAGGGATCGCATGCTCTGGATTTGGGCGAGGTGTAACAGCCTTTGCTACTCATGTCCTGCGAGTCTTCTTAGACTTTGCTAGCCTTGGTGAAGGACTCGTACTGCCATCAGAAAGCATTTCTTCGAAAGCCTGCTGGTCAAAGCGTACAACCAGCATATTCTGGTTTGAACCCAGTTTTGTCGCCTCGGACTGTGTCACGACCTTATCATCAGAGGAGAATAATGTCCCCAGCAGAGTCGTCACCTTATTTTCCATTGATATAAAGTTTGGACAAACTTTTTTGTTTAATAAATAATAGAGTACAAAGAAATCCTAAGAAGAAAATCTAAGTAAAATATTTTTGATTCTAGGGAGTGTGACGATGGAGATAGAGTACTGCAGATACTCCTTTACTCCGTTGATGATCCGACGAGGGAATGAGAATGCTTTCTTCGGTTCTCTCTCTAGTGCCTATCTGTGTGTCTGTGTGCATACAACTCCACTATTTATAGCCATCATACTAACGGGCTATATGTACGGCATATGTGCCTCTGTTTGGTGGCCGCATGGGGCACCTTCAATAGAATACGGTTACAACTGTGGATGCATACCATGGGCGGGCTGCCACGTTGCCTCGGTTGGGATATACGATTGATAAGATCTACCCATTGTAAGAATAACTTAGTCAACAAGACACGTAGTCATCACTGGTTGTGTGAAGATTATTTCGGTTGTAAAAAAAAGATCTTGCAAACTGACAGCCGTATTGGACGCATATAACTGTTTTCGCATATGTGCTCTCGTCTAGCCTGGGTCTGATGGAAACTTTGGCCGCCTGGCTTCAAGGCCGCTTACAGTCATGGCCGCATAGGAGTGAACATGTGGAACTGTACTCCTGACAAAGTCATTAATGTGATGACGTGACCTTCTGTCTTTTTATGTGCCGCCACCTCTTTCACGATTCACAAAGCGATCTGGGAAATAAGTCCCATGTTAAAACTTTATGACATGAATTTAATGTGTCAGGGGATCTTATACGGCCCCTATCTCCGTGGCTATTCGAGCCATATGGAGACTTTTGCAGACTATGAGACTAATCTTAATTTTGAGAGTGCTTGGGCTCTATGTGTAGTGCCCCGTTCTCCCTATTCGGGGAGCGCGGCTAAGAAATACTTTGTATCATTCGATCAGGACAGATTGAATCAAGATCCTTTCCTCATTATGGATTGGTTTTTTCAGAATCAAGTCCCATATTCAACGGATCATGCCTCGAGGAATGACTCGACGACAGAGTCGCGAGGGGCCTTTCTGTTGTGCTATTTTTTTGCCCGTTTTTGATGACGCTTGGTTGCTTTATTGTTGGTTTTACGACTTGCTTTTTCTTGAACGGTTTTGATAGATTTTATTATATTCATTTGTTGAACTTCGTATTTAGTATCGAACTCTGGGAGGCCAAGACAGGAGATATTGATCATCTGTTGGTACGTGCAGGTGATCGTGTAGGCGACGTACGAGCGGAGTCTTGAAGATCTCCCTTTCTCTTCCCCGATTTACCAACTAGTGAGTGGTCTTACCTTCGATTAGCTCCCTACTTCCCAGTCTTCACTCTTAATAATCTGACTCATTTGTGCGTTTCGATCAACGATACCATAATAATAATAACTGAGTCAAGATAATAAGATGTAAACTTGGAACACTTATGCGTGTCACACAAAATCACTAAATGATCATATTGTTGCGTGCTTGTCCGTTATACATGTATTTATTTTATTTTTCAGTAGTAGCTAGAATTTATTCATCTATAACTGTGCAATATATAGTACATAATTTAGAATGTGATCACTTGATCCAATAGACTATGCCATCGCATATTCTAAGTAGTTATGCTTATTCTGATGTCTTAAATTACTTCCTATGATAACTTATTTTTTATTAATGTCGTATGGAAATGGAGAACTTGTGCAGAAGGTAATTGGTTCCTGCGAATGGTCGCCGGAGCATCAGGGCCAATCCATCCCGGGCGGAATAAATTGATAGTCGTGCTAATAGCCTAGTACGGGTATGTTGGGGGCGTGTAGTGGAGCTCGCTACCTATGCTGCTCGTGGTACCACCAAACCAGACTATAGTCCATATTATGAATTAACGATGTTTATTTTTTACATGGAAGAATATGGTTAGCCTTGTGCAGGTGGACGTTACGATCGCAGGTAAAAATCACCGAAGGGTGGCATATTTATTTCAGTCATTTCAAATCTATTGTATGTTGTAACTTGAACTAGGACAAAATAGAAATACCACTATAATAATTATTTTTGCATCACATGAATAACTATTTCGATTTGGTTAGTTGGGTTGGCTCACCCTTACCGGTACTTTTTAAATTACTGACCCTCGTTGCAATAGGTTTTTCGAGCCAAGGCGATGCGGCAAGGAGCCGAATCTTGTTCCCCCAACAAGTCCATCACTCGGTGGACTTTTTTCTTATCTTTTGAAGCTTGTACAAACCATCCCGGAGCTTGTGCACATATTTTATGCAGCTTTGAGTCATGGCGATAGCTTCGCCTGCAGGTCTATTATTTTTTGAAGTTTTAGTATGGGATATGCTGCATGCAATGACTATATAATTTTGCATCCATTTTGTAAGCTTTCATGGTGCTTATTTAATTTTAAGTCAAGAGTTTGTAACACATATGTACATTATCAATAAAGAAAACTTTTCTTCATTTTAATGTGTATTCTTTAGCTTCCATACTCTGTTATTATATTTCTATATATATTATTATGCTAGGCCTTGTGTGGATACGACTTACGCTTATATAATATCATGCCCCGGGGGATGAATAGCGATTCTACATAATAGATGAGTGACATATTGGTATCAGAGCGCGACTTTAGATCCTTTGGCCTAATGTCAGAAAAGTTTTCTTAAAACTACATTGTCCCTCCCAATTGAACTCTTAAAATTGTTTTGCCAAAATGAGTTATGTTCCATAAAGTGAGTATGTAATACTCTATGAGATTGATGTATATTTCTTTGTTTTTGAAGGAATAGCTCAAGCACAAGGAACATCACAAGCATAAGTAGATGCACAAGTGCAAACAAGTAGCTCTAGCACTTCGGCCAGATACAAGAGCCAACGACATGCACCCCCCGTCGACCCAGTTAAGCGGATCATGCGCATGTTTGAAGTCAACAACAGAGGGATGAGGCTAGTCATGAGCGAGCCAAGAAGCGGGCGATAGAACGTCAGAGCAAGTTTGAATCATGAAGCCCAATTCACGGTCCAGCAGAAGTAGGTAGATGTCATATAGCAGATCGTTCAGACCTTAGCCTCTAACCATTCTACTACAACAGCAGAGGTACCGGTGGAGAGACCAACACCTGAAGTCGAGATGCCTCGACCCACAAAGGAGAAAAAAGTGACTACCTTCGACTTTGCCGACTTCAAGAAGGTCTACAATACATCTTTCTGTGGGACCGAAGACCCTGTCGTGGCTCTTAATTGGTTGGCCAAACTTGAAGATCACTTCAAATTACTAGTGGTACCTAAAGACAAACGAGTCGCATATTCCCAACTTTAACTTTGCTTCAACGCACATGACTAGTGGGACGTGCACAGAAGATCTTTCCCCATTGATGGTGAAGATGAGACGATCTCCTGGGCCACCTTCAGAAGCACTTTCAAAGAGGAGTTCATACCCCCACCCGTTCATCGTCAAAAGAAGAACGAGTTCATGCGCCTTCAACAAGAAAATATGACAGAGAAGCAATACACGACGGAGTTCAATCGGCTCACAAAATTTGTTATTTCCTATATTTATGATACACCGAGTCATGCCAGAAGGTTCCAAGGTAGCCTATGTCCTGCAATTCATATGCACATAGTCGCTTCTCTGTATCAGACTATGCGGGAAATTCTCAATCACGCCTTCACCCTAAAATTGCAATATCCTTCAGTTAATGCCGACGCTGTACAACATTTATATCAGAAGTGCCCTAACAACACAGGAGGATACAATGCTCGAAAGCATCCAAATAATGATGGTTATCATGGAAACAACCCAAGAAGAAACCAAGGGCATGACATACAATATTATACCCACTACAGCCGGCCAGGGCATCATATAAGCGACTGTCATATTCTAAGGGGAGAGTGCCTCGTATATGGTAAGAAGGATCATCGTGTTTCTGATTGTCCAGTCAACCGCACCATCCGCGCCATTAACAACGACGAAATCCAACTCAAGCACCCCAAGCAAATCGGCATGTGCAACATCAAGAGCGTCGTCCGAATGCTGTAGGCCGGGAATATGCAATGACGCAGGATTAGGCGTTCGCCTTGGACACCGTAGTGACAGGTATATTTCTTTTCAATAATGTTCCTACCTAAGTACTAATTAATTTTGGTCCCACAGATAGTTTTGTATCAGTGAACTTCGCTAAGGAATACGGTTTCCCTCATACACCTTTAGGCCTAATGCTTAGCGTCAGTAGTACCCCGTCGGGAATAGACTTGGTTGCTAACTCGGACCGAACTTGGTTACCCTTTTGGTATGAAATCAACTAATTCAATAAGCTCCTGATTTCTTGGTCCAACGGTTAGAAATTTGAATTAAACCCCATCTGAATTATGGCAGAATTCTATTTTTCTACATCCTATAAATAGGATTGGAATTCTTATTCCTAACAACTCAACCATTCTTTAATCTTCTATCATATTGTGAGCAAACCTCCAAAGCCTTAACTTTTTTATCTCAAAGAGCAACTTCCTAGCCTTCCTAGTGCCAAGTACGATCTCGGTCTACAAGTCATCTGAGTTGTAAAGAGCTTTGTTCCATCAGTTACTCTCTCTCTAAGCTGTGAAGTTACGAGAATTCAGATCAAACCTAGTGGTGTAAAGAAGTTGTAAGCCTTCAGATCAAAGCTTGTGTTTCACTATGGGTGATTATAGTGGAGAAACTCCGAGTTTGAGTTCTTGGGACTGGAATAGTCCTCCCATAGGAAAACCAGTATACATCTTGGTGTTTGCGTTTGCTTTCTCTCTCTACTTTACTGCTTTACTTTTCTTTCTCTATATACACTGTTAGTTAGCAACTTCCTTCATTCTGATAATATTAAATTGGGTAGATTAATCCGCTGTACTCTATTCACCCCCTCACTTTAGAGTTGCCTCACGGTCCTTAAATTGGTATTAGAGCTAGTTCTTTTGATATTTGGCTTAACATCCTAAGAGACTTATGGCAACTGTTAGATCTATCCACACCAACAATGGTGAAGGCCAGTCCATAAATAGTCCACCCCTATTTGACGGTACTAACTATACGTACTGGAAGACACATATTAGCATCTACCTAAAGTCACTTGATTTTGACCTTTGGATTGTAGTAGTAGAAGGATACAAGAAGCTACCTAGAATAGTCATAGATGGTAACCTTGTAGAGAAGCCTCATGATAAGTACATAGACACCGAAAAAAAAGCTAGTTTTAATGCTAAAGCTAATAATGCTATATTTTGTGTTGTAGACAGAATTGAATTTAATAGGGTCTCCACTTACGAAACTTCGCATAAAGTATGGAAACTTCTTAAGGTCACTCATGAAGGAACCTTCCAAGTGAAGGAAACAAAAATAAGTCGTCTAACAAATGAGTATGAAGCATTCAAGATGAAGCAAAATAAGACAATCACTCAAATGTTCACGAGATTCCTCGACATCGTCAACCCTCTATTATCACTTTACAAGGAGTACAACAATCACGAGAAGATTCACAAGGTACTCAGGGGACTCACCAAGAATTGGAATCCCAAGGCCACTATAATCATAGAAGGGAATAATCTTACCACGATGACCCTCGTGATGCTCATGGGCAAGCTGATGACTCACGAGCTGGATCTCAAGGAATTTGAAGAACCCACTCCCAAGGATAAAATGATTGCTCTTAAGGCACATAACAAAAAGGTTACCAACTATAACTCCGACGATAATGAGTCTCAAGATGAGGAAGTTTCCCTGACCACCAGAAACTTTAGAAAATTTCTAAAGCTTGAGAAAACAAAGAAGAAGGAGCCAACTGACAACAGTAATAAAGAGCTTATATGATACAACTGTAAGAAGACAGGGCATATAAAGAAAGATTGTCTAACCCTAAGAAAAGGAAATCGCCACAATTACTCATCCAGAAGAATATCATCACGGAAATATTCAAACACTAGTATTTGCACGAAAGTAAAGCTAGTGAATCCGAAGAAGAGAATCCTCGAGAAGCAGCAAACCAATATTTTATTGTATTAGCTGATCAGGTAACGGATAATGACTCTTATGATGATTTTACCTTTGATGAACTAGGTAATGCTTTTAGTGATTTGCTTGATGATTTTAAGAAACTTAGAAATAAGTACAAGCATGCTAAGAAATATGTTCAAGAATATCAAACTGAAATACAGAGACTAACATCTCTACTATATAAAGTAAAGGATACCTCTAACTATTCAGACGAGAATTTTAGACTTAATCTTACCTTCACGAGGCACTTGCCAGTCTTAAAAAGGGCTCTCAAGAGAACGCTAAACTTAAGGAAGAACTCGAATATGAAAAGAAGAAGTATTTTATTGCTGCACGTAGAATAGATTCTCTAATTGCTAAATATGATGAAGTATATGCTACCTCTAAAAAGTTAGAGAATAGATTGGGTAAACAGGTCGAACAAACCTCCATCCAACATAACACAAGACACGTAGCAAGACAAAAGAACACTCACAACTATGCTCCTACCTACATGCGTAACAGTTCATGCAATCATAATGCATAAAGAAATATCAAACACAATCATGCATTCTATTATATATATCCACGAAGACCAAAAATAAATGTCAAACACAATCATGCATTCTATCCACATAGACCACAAAGAACTGCTTCACATAATCATATCTATCATACTGCACCAAGCACCAATCACACAACTATATATCACTATTGTGGTAAGAAATGATATATATCTAGATTTCGTAGAACAAGGAAGTTAGTAGATGGGAATGTTTATGCATGGGTACCAAAAACTAACACAGCAGGACCCTCAAAGAAATGGGTACCAAGGGTTACATCTATAACTCATTTTGTAGGTGGACCAACCCTCTCATGCTAGAAGCAAGTGGATTCTTGATAGTGGTTGCTCATGACATATGACTGGTGATGCTAACCTATTTGTAACGCTATCGATAAAGAAAGAGGGTTATGTCTCCTTCGGTAATAACCTCATAGGATATACTATTGGTAATGGTAATATAGGTGTTCCTCCCTATTCTGTCACAAAAGATGTTTGTCTAGTAACAAAATTAAAAACTAACATACTCAACATCAGTCATCTAGCTGACTATGGTTATGGTATTAACTTCGTTAAATATAAATGTTCTATTTATGAAAGATCCACTAGTAAGGTTATCTTTGAAGGGATCAGGGAAGACAATATATATATATATATATATATATATATATATATATATATTCTATCTTGTAAAAACTACTAACAATGTAGGCAAATGCCTATACACCAATAAAGATGACAGCTGGCTATGGCATATGTGTCTAGGACATGAAAACATAGACACTATTGTAAGACTATCTACAAAGAAACTCATAAGAGGATTAAAAGAGATTACTTTCAAGAAAGATATGGTATGTGCTAACTGTGAAAAGAATAAAGCTACTAAATCTTTTTTTAAATCAATCAACTTTGTAAGTACCTCTAGACCTCTACAACTCTTGCATATGGACTTGTTTGGACCCAGTAGAGTTGCTAGTCTTGGCGGTAAGCTTTATGCTTATGTTATTGTTGATAATTTTTCTAGATACACATGGGTTTATTTTATTGCAAATAAAAATAAAGTATTATCTGAATTTGTCACTTTTTGCAAAAAATGTTCAAAACAAAAAATGTTTCATGATTACTCGTATCTGAAGTAATCATGGAGGCAAATTCAAAAATAGTAATTTCAAAAGATTTTGCAATGAATAGTTTTTCTCATAAATTTTCTTGTCCTAGAACTCCACAACAAAATGGTGTTATTGAGCGAAAGAATAGAACTCTTGGTGATATGGCTAGAGTCGTGTTAAATTAGTATAAACTTCCGAAATACTTTTGGACTGAAGCTGTAAGTATTTTATGCCATATTTGGAATAGGTGATTATTTGACTTATATCGAAGAAAACCCCTATGAACTTTGGTTTTGTAGAATCTCCATAATTAGTTACTTTAAAGTTTTTGGCTGCAAATATTTTATTTTTAATACCAAAGATAATCTAGGAAGATTTAACTCCAAGGCCGATAAAGGTATTTTTCTAGGTTATGCCGCCAAGAGTAAAGGATTCAGAGTATTCAACAAAACCTCATTGACTGTTGAAGAATCAATCAATGTTATATTTGATGAACACAACACTCAATCATGAAACGACAGCGACGATAAAGGTAGTCAACCCGCAACCAATAAGACATCAGAAGATACAAACAGTGCAAGTCATCCGAAAAGACTGCCAAGGAGACTAAAGTTCTCCATAAATTATCCTGCGAACTTAGTAACAGGTGTTGTATCGAAAGGTGTAAGTACACGTTCCTCAAATAAAGATACTATTGTAAATATTGCTTTTATTTCTCAAATAGAACCTAAAAATACTGATGAAGCTTTTGCTGATAAATCTTGAATTTCTGCTATGCAAGAGAAACTCAACCAATTTGAACGTAATCAAGTATGGGAACTCATTCCTAAACCTAATGATTATCTTATTATTGGTACTAAATTGGTTTTATGAAATAAATTAAATGATGATGGTTCCGTTACACGTAACAAAGTACGTCTTGTAGCTCAAGGATACCACAAAGAGGAAGGTATTGACTACAATGAGAATTATGCTCCTGTTGCTAGACTTGAATCTATCCGAATGCTTTGCACTTTTGCTAGTTTTTATAACTTTAAACTTTTTCAAATGGATATTAAAAGTGGTTTTCCAAATGGAGTTATTAAAAAAGATGTTTTTATCAAACAACCCTCTGGTTTTGAGATTTTAAACACCCTGACCACATATTCAAGCTACAAAATGCTCTATACGGACTCAAATAAGCCCCTCGTGCTTGGTATGAACATCTTAGCTTCTTTCTACTTGAAAATGACTTTTTAAAAGAAAAAATTGATACGACCCTTTTTATAAAATCTTCTGCTGATTCTTTGTTACTAGTGCAAATATATGTTGATGATATCATATTTGGATCTACTAATAAGATGCTATGTAACGAGTTTGCTAAGTGTATCCAGAGTGAATTTATGATGAGCATGATGAGAGAACTGACTTTCTTCCAAGTATTGCAAATCAAACAAGATTCACAAGGAACCATTATCCATTAGGCTAAGTACACGAAGGATTTGCTCAAAAAGTTCGACATGGACAATGCAAAGCCTATCAGAACTCTAACGGCAACAACCACTAAGCTTGATCTTGACGATAGTAGTAAACCAACAGACATATGTAAGTATCAATGAATGATTGGTAGTTTGTTATATCTAATTGCTAGTTGCCAAAATATTATGTTTGTTGTATACCTTTGTGCTAGATATCAGGCTAATCCTAAGGAATTATATTTGTGCGCAGAAGAAACTTTATCGGCAGGCTTATGGTATCACAAAACCATGTCCTTTGACCTTGCTTGTTACTCGGATGCTGATTTTGCTGGATGCAAAGTCGATCAAAAAAGCACCAGCGGCACGTGTCATTTCCTAGTAAAGTCTCTAGTCTCCTGATTTAGCAAGAAACAAAATTTTGTTGCATTATCAAAAACTGAGGCAGAGTATATCGCCGCATGACATTGTTGTGCTCAAATTTTGTGGATAAAGCAAACCGTAGAGGACTTTAATCGGCACAATAAGAACATTCATATTTTTTGTGATAACACTAGCACCATTAATCTCACCAAAAATCTACTATGTCATTCACGCACTAAGCACATAGAAATTCGTTATCATTTTCTATGGGATCATCAATTATACGGAGATATTTGTTTAGAATATGTGGACACAGAACATCAATTAGCAGACATCTTTACTAAACCTTTAGCTGAAGATCGATTCAACTTTGTCCGTCGAGAATTAGGTCATTTAGATTCTGATAAATATAAGAATCATAAGATGTTTTATAAAAAAAATTTGTCACACTTTTCAAAGCTTTGGATATTTTAGATACAAGCTGAAAGTGCCCTTCTGTCAAAAAGGTGTAAATAACCTAAGTGACATAGTAATTAAGTATTTTTGGACCACCGCTAGATGGGATCCGGCCCCTACAGCTATTCCGAGATGATTTAAATCCTTGAAAATATACGATTTAAGTTCAGCACTTATTATTCTGTATTTATATCAAGTCAAGAAAGACATAATATCAATTAAAGTTACATTGAGATTCTGGAAAAAAAATGTTAACAAAATTCAGACCGAACTCAGGCCGAGCTCGGACCGAACTCGGTTTGTTTAATTCCAGATTATGCTATGTCATTTAATTCTCTTCCTAATTTAGGTTTTTGCTACTCAATATATATATTATTTCGTTGCTTATTTATTCAAACCAACAAAAATCATCCCTCATCCACAAATAACCTTAGCTTTTCCTCCAACATCCTCTCCCAATGGCCCCTAAAAGAAAAATAACTTCCTTTTTTGACTCTATTTTCTGTCCCATTATGCCAAACATAGGATAATTCAACGGTTTTACTTTTCGAAGCCTCAAAATTTTAAATGATTGGTTTAATGACTTCTCCAAGAGACACATCTATTTTGGCTATCATATTATTTTTTTCCCAACACAAAGACTATCTACCTATTCTTCAAAAACTTTTACTTAAAGAACTTGTTATGACCTGTACCAACATTTATACCAATGCTATTTAAATATTCTATTATAACTTAACATATGAACATGACACTATCTCATCTAGAGTTCATGGTATTCCAATTGAATTCGATGCGAACAACTTAGGTAAAATCCTACGCATTCCTGCTGATGGACAAATCTTAGTCAATATCACGCAAGTTTAATTTGACCATGGCTTAACTTTAGATTCTTTCAAGAATATCCTTTGTCATCCTCTTGAATGTCCACCTGGAAAATTTTATGCTAGATACTTGAATGGTCACTTCTTTGAAATGCATCATATTATCTTTTTATCTTTTCTACCTAAGAAGACTTACTTTGATGAGGTCTCTTATCTAGAAATGTCAGCTTTATACCACCTGCATTTCGGTATTAACAGTAATATTTCTCATACCATCTTATCTCAAATGGTTCAATATCATAAGAAAGGGCGTCCACTACTATATGCCATGTACTTGCCAACCATTTTTAGCTATTTTGATATTCTATTGGATACTTGTCTAAATCTTGAGGAACCTTTATACCTTAATCAAATTCGAAGAATTAAGCCAACTATGCTTTTACCTTATAACTCATCATCAAACTCCAATACTCATCTTGTTGACACCGTCCGTCTTGTTGATGAAGAACAACAAACCTTAGAGTCTATTTTCAATATGTTGCACGATCGCTTCCACAATGAAGATATACGCAATTATGCTACTGATCATCGCCAAACTCTTCAGACACAGGCTCTTGGCAACACTTTGATAGACATCTAGTACATACTATTGAAGCACCCAGTCGGACCTTTTTTGATTCTTCTGAATCTGAATTAACAAGGATTTCGTATTGATCACCCCTATATTCAAAAATATTTGGATCCAGCTGATGTCTTCTTTGATCCAAACATAATAGTTGAACTTGATAATGAAGATGAAGAAAATGATAACTAGTTACTCAATTGATTTGAATGTTTAAAAAGTTTACTTTTAGATGATCTACTATGATGTTTCCACTACACATCTGCTTTTGTATGTTTCTTAAATGAATAAAGTTTAAATGCAATTTTTCTTTTGTTATTTATCCTGTATACACTTTACTCTCTTAATTTTCTTGTCATCTCACCAATTTCGGGGGAGCATGCCATTTCGATCAAATGACAACGGAGGAGAAAGATATACATGATACTAGCATACAAAATGATACTTGACAGATGTTGTCTTCAGAATATCAACTGCTCTATAGTTACGGAGGAGCCTTGCATATCAAAGACTTGCAATATCATTCATAGTTTGTTAATTATCAAAATGGGGGATATTGTTAGCCCATATGGTCTCAGTCAACTTGATTTTGATAGTAAACTGAACCATGTATTGATATATCGCGATCTGAAGTCTCAACAATGCTATTACATGTCGTCTGTATTGTGTCTATTTAAATATAATCTTTTACTTATTTGAGTCTAGGATTGTTGTAAGCTGAGTCGCACTAGCAAATTCAAGTACCTATATACAAATACCTAGTCCACTCAATTAAACCAAAGAACCTATCCACCAAATTAGGCCACATTCATTTACAAAGTCTACCATACTAAGAGACCGAACTTGGGCCGAACTCGGTTACCCTTTTGGTATAAATTCAAGCAGTTCAATAAGCTCCTGATTTTTTGGCCCAACGGTTGGAAATTTGAATTAATCCCCATCCGAATTTTGGCCAAATTTTGTTTGCCTACACCCTAAAAATAGGATTAGAATTCTGTCATCCTCATATTTTTATTTAAGGGTAGTTTGGTAATTGATATGGGTATTTTAAATTTTAGGATTGATTGTACTTAAATATTGTGCATGGATGATTTATTAATTTTTGTATTATTTATTGATTGTTAGTTGTAGAGTAATTTTAGACTTGTTTAGCGGACCTAACCTATTTAATTAGATGCAAGAACCAATATTTCATATGAGTTTAGCTTAAGCCCATGAATTAGGCCCATTGTTAGGAGGTTGGATTGATTAGTGAAACCATTAGAATAGAACCTTCCCTCCCTAATTAATTTTTCATGAGAGGCCCTAAGGGGTAATTAGGACATTTTATACTAGCTTAGGGAGAGGGCTAGGGCCGGCCACCATTAGAGGAGGAGAGAGAGTGTCTCCCTTATTTTATTTTCTAATTTTATTAGATCTAGTTTTACCCTCTTCTAATTTCTTCATTTCCTCATCAATTTTCCACCAATTTCCTCATAATTTAATTCTCTAATTCTTCGTTAAGGCTTCTACATCAAGGATCTACAAGAAGAAAGCAAGGAACAAGAAGGAGGAGGTCAAGATCTACAAGGAGAGGAGCTACTTTCCATTTAGGGACTTTTCATTGGGAATCCATCTCCCAATAGGTATATTTCAGTTTTCCCCCTTCTAATAGAATCTAAATATGAGATTTAACCATAAGAATCCAACCACATGCATAGGCTACCCATAAAAATTGGTTTAAGGTTCATAGGAGACCTATGGTGGAAGTTATGTGCATTTTGGTATCAATTTTGGAGGAATTCCGAGATTGGCACATGTGGTATTTGTCATTTGGTCTAATAGATCAATATGACCAATGATTGTTTGTTTGTGACTAGTATCGTGTCTACAATTGGATACGTGTAGGCCGTATCTCATCAATTTGACGAAATGGGTTAATTTTATGGGTTTTTCTCCGACACGAGGACTTTTTCATTTACATTGTGACACAGACACGTAATTGATCTAATTACTATACGTATTATTCATATTTAGTGTATTAGACTTGCTCATGTCCTCCGGGATACGTTTGGTTGTGTGGTGGAGCCGTATCGCAAGCGTATCATAGAGTTAGTGTGATATGGGTGCGGTGCACTCCACGTATTTGGTGTTTCGCTCTTAATTCTATACATACATGTGTATTTATATATCTATATAATATTTATATAATATATATGTATGTATATGAGTATGTATATGTTTAAGTCTATATGTGTGTGTCTATATGTGTGTATATAGTTTTATATATATATATATATATATATAATATATAATATATATATATATGTGTGTGTGTGTGTGTTTATAGAGAGTGTATATATATATATATATATATATATATATATATTAATATATTTAAGAGATGTTATATGTATCTATACATGTATATAGGGATTTATATACTTATAGATATATGTATATATATGTGTGGGTAGATACATATATAGCAGTTTATGTATATAAGTTTGTGTGTTGTGTGTGAGTTGTGTGTGTGTGAGGGTGAGTTTCAGCACAATGAGTGAGGGAGCGCAGGGTCAGTGACAGCAAGCAATGGGAGAAGAGCACAGTTCAGCAACTTGGGGAGAGGTTCAGGCAAGAGACCAGTGCATTCAACAAGGAGTATGTGGGGCAGCAACTGCATCACTAAGGATGGGCAGCAAATGGCAGCCACTACAAGAACTCTGTAGTGTGTAGTGAGAGCACAAGAGGGCTCATGCATGTAATGCCCTGCTCCGCATTGGCACTATATATCAAGGTGAGTGGGCAAAACTTCGTTCTCTGATTCTTGCATGCCTTAGTATTGAATCTAGGTTTTTGAATGCTTATTTTCATAAGAGAATGATAGAACTTTCCTTGCATGCTAAATAAGAGAACTCACCTAGCTTGTCTTTGAAATGAACTTATTTTCTTAACTAAGAGAACCTACAACGCTTATCTAAGACTAAGAGTTTGCATGAGCATATTCCACTATCGCCTGTGCTCCGAGAGAACCATATCGTGTGCTTGAACTTATTCAGTGAGGGCGGATAGTTCGTAACAAACATATATGGTCTGATGGTTCGTCTTGTCTGCATCCTAGAGTTTATTTGATAGTGTTTCATGCATTTGCATCGGTCAGACAATGGCTATTGGTGGAGAGCTGAACCATGTTCATAGCTACTACCATGATAGTGAAGAGCAACCATGAGTCACAGCTGCCAATAGCATCAGATAAATGAGTCATTGATTAGCTGAATCAACCGCTGTCGATCCTGAGTTACTCGGGGACCGCACTACATATAAGATAGTTCATTGTGTTGGCTTGATAGAGGACTGCACCTATATATGCATTTGTTCCTAGATGTGTATTTGTCCCTAGAGTCTTTGAGTATAGCTCATGAGACATGCTGTGCACACCCTAATAATAGAGCAATCGACTTGTCTTGCTTGCTTATATCGAATATAAAACTCTATTTTTAAAGATGTTTTCAAAAGAAAGTAATATGACTCCGTTCTTCTGCTGCATGTAACGAACATAGATAAAATTAGAAAGATCATTAGTAATATTATATTTTATAACATGATTATTTAGTGTTGGTTTTAGTGAATGTTTGCTTCTATTTAGTGGTTTATACTCACCAGTACTTATAAAAGTGTTGACCCACCAATAGTTTACTTTCTTACAGGTACTGGATCGTCCGAGGGAGTGATAGGCGTGCCTCATCCCCAAGACCCAGGAATCTGGTTTTGATTGCCTCGAGCATGCTTTCGTATAGAGGGGCATAATGTATAGAATGATGCCTTTGTAAACAGAGATCTCAGTCCCTTGATTTGCCCCGAATACTCAGATGGTTAAATGCTTGCAATAATGTTCCTCCGCTACTTACTCGTTTTATGCGATGATAGCCAAATATAAAAGATGTTGCCTTGTGCGAGCGCAACCCCAGGCTCGCATGACATCACGTCCCGGTATCAAATGGCTATACGCGCCCCGCGGGGGCGCCGAGGTGCGGTGATTCACGTCCGGTACGACGGGAGAATGGTGGTTGGGAGGCCTTCAGGGCCGGCGCATGACATAATGGTATCAGAGCGGATCCGATTCTTTACCCAATCCGTTGCTATGACTCTGAGATTTGCTCAATATTGTATTACAATATAGCGTTCCATACAATAAGTCTAAAGATATTCTCAAAGTTGTGCAAATGTTTTCTGGATTTGATTGTTTCGATTGAGTACGATGAAGGATGAGGACTATCGCTGCTCGAAATATCGAGAAGTTTATCCTTGAAGTTTCGAGGACGAAACTTTTTGTTGGTGGGTAAGTATGTAGTGCCCGCTCCACGTTGGCACTATGTATCAAGGTGAGTGGGCATAACTTCATTCTCTAATTCTTGCACACCTTAATAATGAATCTGAGTTTTTGAATGCTTGTTTTCATAAGAGAATTATAGAACCTGCCTTGCATGCTAAATAAGAGAACTCACCTAGCTCGTATTTGAAACAAACTTGTCTGCTTAACTAAGAGAACCTGAAACGCTTGTCTAAGACTAAGAGTTTGCATGAACATGTTCCACTATCGCCTGTGCTCTGAGTGAACCATATCGTGTGCTTGAACTTGTTCAGTGAGGGCGGCTAGTCCGCAACAAAGATATATGGTCTAATATTTTGTCTTGTCTGTATCCTAGAGTTTATTTGATAGTGTTTCATACATTCCTAACGGTCAGACAATGGATATTGGTGGAGAGCTGAGCCTTGGTCACGGCTGCTACCATGATAGTGAAGAGCAACCATGAGTCACAGCTGCCAAAGCATCAGATAAATGAGTCATTGGTTAGCTGGATCAACCGCTGCCGATCCTGAGTTACTCGGGGACCACACTACATATAAGATAGTTCATTGTGTTGTCTTAATAGAGGACTGCCCCTAGATATGCATTTGTTCCATGATGTGCATTTGTCCCTAGAGTCTTTGAGTATAGCTCACGAGACACGCTGCGCACACCCTGATAATAGAATAATTGGCTTGTCTTGCTTGCTTGCTTATATCGAATATAAAACTCTATTTTTTAAAGATGTTTCCAAAAGAAAGTAATATGACTCTATTCTTCTGCTGCATGTAACGAACATAGGTAAAACAAGAAAGATCACTAGTAATGTAATATTTTATAACATGATTACTTAGTGTTGGTTTTAGTGAATGTTTGCTTCTATTCAGTTGTTTATACTCACCAGTACTTATAAAAGTGCTGACCCACCAATAGTTTACTTGCTTGCAGGTACTGGATCGTCCGAGGGAGCAATAGGCGTGCCTCATCCCCAAGACCCAAAAATCTTGTTTCGATTGCCTCGAGTATGCTTTCGTATAGAGGGGCCTAATGTATGGAACGATGACTTTGTAAACAGAGAACCTAGTCCCTCGATTTGCCCCAAATAATCAGATGTTTAAATGCTTGCAACAATGTCCCTCCACTGCTTACTCGATTAATGCGATGATAGCCAAACTTAAACGATGTTACCTTGTGCGGGCGCAACCCCAGGCTCGCACGACATCACGTTCCGGTATCAAAAGGCCATATGCGCCCCACAGGAGCGCCGAGGCACGGTGATTCGTGTCCGGTCCGGCAGTGGAACGATGGTCGGGAGGCCTTCGGGGCCGGGGCGTGACAGTGCACCAGTAAACTGAGCAGTAAAGGCACAGCCATGAAGAGGCTTGCAGCAACAGCAAAAATGATGTATGCAGACAGCCAGTGTGTGAGTATCAGTGTCTTCACGGTTCAGTTTCAGTATTAGCAACATTGAGTATCAGTGTCTTCACAGTTCAGGTATCAGTGAAGTTCAATTTTAGGTTTTGTTTAGATGTGTGTCTGTTTTAAGGTATCAGTTAGTTAGTAGCTAATTAGTAAGAGTTAGTTAATAGTTAATGAGCTATTAGTTAGGTTTTTGATTTATGTAGATAGTTAGCTATTTATACATATATATTGTATTAGTTGTGGTATTGTATTATAGTAGGTATATATTTATGACTAGTAGTCTAGTTAGTGTGGTGTTGTATTCATTAGTGGTTAGTAGGTAGTATATTGATTCATACTATATGTTAGTTAGTTTAGAGGTTAAGTCTATCTATGCATGCTAGTAAGTACATATGGTTATAGTTAGCATATAATAGTTAAGTAGTTAGTTATGTATACTATTGGTATTATATGTTAGTAGTTTAGATACATAATATAGTTAGTATATTAGTTTGGGGTTTTATATTTGTGTTTTAGCTGTATTGTAGGGTTTTGGATTACCTAGGGATACCAAGGTAATACCAAGGTATTGGGTCGATGTATATACAAGGCCAATGTATCCTATTTCATTTGATTTGTTATAGTAGTATAATTATTGACTTGTATATACATCTAAAATACTATTTTCATATAATTAAACTTGCGTATCTTAGGATACGGCTTTTCGAGTAACTTTTAGTATCTTAGATTAGCTTGAATAGTTTAGTTTCTTTGTGCATTGACTTAGTGACCTAGTGTTAGACTCTTGCAACCTAGATTGAATCGATTTGACCTAGAAATAGCTTATTGACTTAGAATTGCATCAACTTAACTTATTTTCATTTTTGAACCTTGTATTGATGCAACATACCATATATAGGTCTATGTGACACCAGCTTGGACATCGAGAGACACACCTTGCTCAGGACTTCAGGCGAGTACATTTCTCTGATAGTTTATAATTCATAATAGTATATATATGCATGTTCTAGAATTGTATACTTGATTCTAACACAGTCATTTCACGGACTTGTACTACATGGATTCCGTTAGGAGATGTTATCCCCTACCGTGTTCAGCGGGTACTCATGTACATGTATTTTATCGTGTATATTGGGTAATATTTTAAATTTTGTGTTCACACACTGCTTGTGTTCAGTATGCTTATTCGTGTATACCTATTTCTCGTGTTCAGTGGTAATGATATTCGTGTACATCCACTGCTCGTGTTCAGTGGTTATATTTCGTGTTCTTAGCGTATCATGATTGGATCCATCGGTATTAGTTGGGGGTGGGAGAGTAGGAGTTGATTATGTAATCAAAGTCCCATTGTTACATCGTGTACATTCTGGTTACATACCTCACTTGTAATCGTCTTACCTGATCATGTTCACCCAACCCAATCACATAATGAACTTGTATTCCGAGGCACATTAGTTAGATTGTAGTTATTTTATCATATTGCTGATATTCATATTGTTGATCTATATTCTCGTACATTGTATGTATATATATTATTCATTCATTTATATGTTTAGTAATCTTGTATTTCATTTCTATTATTTATTTTATATGCTCGATTATGTTATTGAAACTGCTTTCAGAGGTATGTACTTCGCTCCAATCCTGACTGGATATATTTTTTCTAGATGACTGGTTTATAGAGTAGTGTCCCACATTCTACGGACCGCAGGATGGCATACCTATAGATGATAATCCTATAGACCAGGAGGACTTATTTGCAAAGACCGAGGAGGTCTAGTTATTTGTGTTGGCATTGTATTAGACTATTATATTTGTGGAGATTCATAGTTTGTATTATTATTTCAGATTATGGTTTGTATCTTATTCTTTCCTTCGCTATTCCATTCATGCATTATCTTTCTTAGTTTGTTTTGTGATTGAGATTAGTTATACTTGTGAGATACCATATTGCTTCTCTGTTTAGAGTTGAGATGATTGACATGTACCATATTATATTATTGAGATGTTAGATAGTTAGAAATGACCTAGACAATGTTCTACCATCGATTCTGTGGCGTAGGCCGGGCATAACCACGTACTCGTGCCCGAATATCCGGTTGTGGGTCATGACATATTTTTATTGGTAGCCTATACAGGTCTAGATTCACAAGTAGTGCGATATCGTAGTGGTGCTCGTCTAGAGTACTGCTACGAGCCTGCTTTAGGAAATAGGATTTAGGCTGAGAGTTTACTCAATCACAACTAGGAAATATTCCAAAATCTGTTTTCCAATTCCATATCTTTTGAATATTGCTTTTAATTTAAATAAGTTATGTCCTTCTTTGATGATATCATATCATATTCAATATTGATTCCTTATTTTAATCTATCTTCAGGATGCCGCCAAAGATGTGTTCCCCGCGATCAGGTGCCGTGATAGCACGATAAGTTACTTCATCACCCTTGAGGGCAGCACCCTCAGACGATGGTCCAGCACCTATATTTAGGAGGTCAGCTTCACCGGTCCAGCTTTTGGAGGTGCTCTAACTCTGGTACCGAGGACAGGGCAGACAGTTTTCGAGGATCTTCCACCCTCGCCACCTGCAGTCGATCAGACGCAGATGTTCACGCTCTTCCAGCAGATGATAGGGGTACAACAGCATCAGTCAGAGGTCCTGTGACAGAGCGTGGAGAATGCTCACCAGATCGCACTTGTAGCAGTTGAAAGAGCTACTACAGTCTAGCCATAGACAATACCACCTCAGTTTATTTCTCAACAGCCAAGGCCGGGTACCATCATAGACTTCAAGAGGATGGGCTTGAAGGACTTCAGAGGAACAGAGGGGATCCTTTATGCGGATGATTGGATCGAGGACATCGAGCGAAACCTGCGGCTGGCGTAGATTCCAAAGATGCTATAGATAGAGGCAACAGGTTTTATGATATTCGACATTGCTTTGATATGGTTCCGTACAGACCCCAGGATTGCAGTAACATGATTCACTTGGGAAGCCTTCAAAGTGCTTTTCAAGCAGAAGTTCTTCCCATACGTGGCTCTTACATCTTTACAGAGACACTTCCAGTACCTCGTCCAAGGAGGAATGTCGGTAGACGAGTATACGGTAGAGTATTATCGACTAGGTCACTTCATGGAGGGGTAGAGCTAGGAAGTTCAGAAAGGGCCAGAACCGGGAGGTCAAATCCCACACCAACGGAGATGCTACCGCCACCTTTGAGGAGATTCTCAGACAGGCGCAGAGAGCAGAGGATGACTTAGAGCTTGGCTCTAAGAGGTCGAGGGAAACAGGAGGATCCAACACCAATACGGGTCCAACGAAGAGTCCTTATTACCAGCAGCAGTATCAGAGGCATTACCAGCACCAGTGGCAGCAGTATCACGGGCCAGCTAGAACGCCGGTACAGCAGATGCATCAGATCCATAGGGCAACAGTTTTTTATACTTTCTGTAAAAAGCAAGGATACGGATGTGACGCATGCAGGATGAGACTAGGCCAATGCTTATTCTGTGGATCGGGAGATCATCAGTTGAGGGCTTGTCCTAAAGTCTCAACTCGTCCAGTTTACGGTAGAGGACAAGCAAAGAGGGCACCCACTAGACCACCAGCGGGACAACAGAGAGGGCCTCTACCACAGCAGCAGCAGCAGTTTGCCCAGCATCAGCAGCAAAAAGGAGCACAGCAATTAGTGCAAGCTTTTGCCTTGACTGTTGAGGAGGAGGAGCCGGTTGGTGATGTCATCTCAGGTTCAGTTTAACTCGATTCCTTTCCAGCTCATTGTTGTCTGATAAAATAAACGAAAAAGATAATATGTGGAAAACGAGATCTTATACAAAAACCCGCCCTTCTTCTATGTTTACAAACAAGATTGTACAATTTAATCCTATACGAGGATGTCGAGTACAATTTATTTAATCTGGGTAAATATTGCTATAGGTGTCTGATCTGCAGTCGATCACTTTAGCCCTTGGACCACATGATGATGAAGAAGTGTCGTGGAAGACAGAAAGCAGCTTTGCAGGTTGCTAAAGAGGGTGGATGCCCGATGCCAAAGTCGTCGATCCCTTCTCTTTGCCTGAGCTCTGGATTCTTCTCTCTCTCTCTCTTGACCGTTTGACCTTCGATTTTTGCGACCATTGGATCTGATACTGGATTTCTTGATCAATTTTCTGACCCCTTTTCCTCTGTTGATAGAGGTCTCTATTTATAGAGTTTTAGTGACAGTGACCACTCAGTCGGTGTAGAAACCGAGTAATGGAAAGTATAGCACCCTTTTACACGACGATTAAAATAACCAATGCCGGCGTATAGATGATCTTTTGAATGAGCGTGTGATGCGTGTCCAACTAAGGGACAAAATACGTATATCTGCTACGAAGATCATGGCGTAGAAGCCACGTAGGTAGTTATCCCTTGTGTAGAAGAGGTTGGCGTAGAAGCCTATAACTGTCACCATGGCATAGAAGCCGAGTAGGCATAGAAGCCAAGTAGGCATAGAAGCCGAGTAGGCATAGAAGCCGAGTGGTCATAGAGGCCGAGTGGGCATAAAAGCCGAGCAGGCGTAGAAGTCTAGTGGGCGTAGAAGCCGAGATGATATGGACGTTTTAGCCGGAATTACGGCTCTTGGAGATATAATCAAATCTTTTGCATTAAATACAGAGATCTGCTCCTATCCTGCGCATTAAATGCAGAGGCTTGTCTTAAAGATTTGCTATCATTCTGTATATTAAATGCAGATACGCGCCTCGAATCCTGTACAAAGAGTAACTGCTGACGTGGCGGTCTGTTTGCCTTCTACGGAGCGTAAGAAGCTCACGTCTGCCTGTGTAAAACTGGGCAGCGTATTCCCTTATATGCGTAAGAGTAGTTTACGCAGAGGGGATGTCACTAAGCGACGGTTCGGTAATATTTAATCAAATCTCCTGCATTAAATACGAAGATCCGCCATTATTCTGCATATTAAATACAGAGGCGTATTTGAAGGCCTGCCACCCTTCTGTGCATAAAATGCAGAGACGTACCTCGGGCATCTGTCAGTATTTGGCGCTTTAAATGCAGAGACGTGCCACAAAAAACTGTCACCGCTCTGCGTATTAAATTGAGAGACGTGCCTCAAGCCCTGTATGAAGTGCAGCTTTTGACGTGGCAGGCTGTTTGTCTTCTGCGCAGCATAAACAGCTCACATCTGCCTGTATAAAACTAGGCAGCGTATTCCTTCGTATGTGTAAAAGTGGTTTACGCAAAGAAAATGGCAGTAAATGACCGCCTGGGTTGTAGTGTCGCGCCATCATTATACCCGTCGCCTGGGTAGTCGTTCAGTACTCTTTGTCAGGAGTCCAGACGTCAGGTTCATTGCATGATCTGACAGGTTCATTTCGAAGAATACGAAGCGTTCCTCGTATACTTCAATGCTGCATTGAAAGCGGATGAGTTTTACGCCATAAAGGTGATGAAGCACCCGGTTTACGCTGAAGCAGCCTGGATATACTACATTACACGGATGGTCCTTGAGCCTATATTTTTACGCTGTGCTTAGCAAAAAAGCTCTGTTGCACTTTTGATGGCTCTGAGGTCCTCTGTTTATGCTGCCCTGCATCAACATACTGCGTATAGCTCTCCAGCGTATTTTTTATGCTTCTACAAGACCCCCTTCAAAGCTTTTAAATTCCTCATAATTTGAAATGCTTTGAATGAAGCATGAACCGTTCCTCGTAACTCAAAACGCTCTGAATGGAGCCTAAAACGGTCAAGCCTGACGCGTTCTTTCGTGGCTGACTTTATGGCGGAGTTATTGTGGATCGGTGTGATCTCTTTCGCCTATAAAAAGGCTGAGAAGTTTTCCTGTTCTTCCCACTCTTCCTTCACCACACAGAGATGATGGCCGGAGTTCTTCAAGTCAACTTGAGGAAGAAGGAGACCATGTTCTTCCAGCATGTAAGGAGCCAAAAAAGATGGCATCTTCGAGCAAATGTCCTCTGCAATGATGGATCATGGAAGGATATCATAGCCTCCTTTGCTCGGAATAATCAGCAACTTTGTATGGTGGTTCTTCGGGAGAGAGGAAGGGTCGTATTAGACCACACCGCTTACAAGCGGTACCTTCTCCCGTTACCTGCGGACGAGAGTGGGCAAACTGGCTGTTGTCCGAGATTGGGTTAGGTGAAATACCTCAACACAATCTGTCACGGCACTGGACGCAAGAAAGCAGATTTACCCTGCTTCTTCGTATTGGAGGATGGGTCTAGGCCCAGTTTTGTATCCTCCCGCCGTTGACCAATATGTCAGTCAGTTTGTGATTACCGACTGACTGTTGGAGAAGATGGATGAAGAATTTTGCCTTGGCAAAACAGATTCTGGGCGCGATCTTTAGACGACGATGAGGAAGTCCTTTATAGACGAAATTTCCCTCATATATAATCATGAAAATAAAGAAAACCCTTATAGACTGGATTTCCCTTATATGTAATCATGATTTTAATCTTAATAAAAATTGTCTTCTTCTTTGCATATGATCATCTTGCCATACTTTGTTGTGAAGTCTGAATATGTGTAGCTTCGACACGTCTGATTCTTTACGCCGACTCTGTTAGAAAGAGTGCTAGGTCATGTCCTATTTTTTACGCATAACGAAGGATGCACAGAAAGCCACTTTAGCAGTCGAGTATTCGAACTGTCCTTCTGTTTAAGAATGAGGAACCGCATAGAATTCTGAACTGTTACTTCTGATAAACAGAATTCTTGTTCAGACATCATCTTCAAGAATGATTTCTTGAAAATCCCTTGGAATAGGGCGAGAAATGGCTGTCAAACTGAGTCGCCATCTTGAATTTGTAGATGAAATATTCAGACTGGAGTTTGGATAAACTTCGAATCGACCCATAAAGAAGAGTAATTTTTTATGTTGCACTCTGTATGCTTCGGGTACTTGGGGCATCTTGAGGTTAAGAAGGAGTATCTTCTGTGTGAACTCCTGCAATTGACCGTCTTGAGAATCGTTCAGATGTACACGTACTCTGGCCGGCGTATCTTTCAGATGTGCGGAAAGTCATAGAGCGTGAAATCATAAGTTTGCAGCCTCTGAGCGTAAACTAAATGCCACCGAGCGTGAAATCATAGACTTGTAGTTCCTGAGCGTGAAGTGGTAGGTTTGTAGCCTCTCGAGCATAAAAGCTACCGAGCATGAGAGCATCCGGGCGTAAAACCATAGACTTATAGCCTTTGAACGTAAAACCGTAGATTTGTAGCTGTCGAGCGTAGAAAGCTCCTTGGCCCAGAAATGTAGATTTGTAGCCTGTGAAAAGAAAATCTTTCGAGCGTGAAGTTGTGGATCTGTTGCCTCTAAGCGTAAACTAAATGCCACCGAGCGTGAGATCATAGATTTGTAGCTGCTGAGCGTGAAGTCGTAGGTTTGTAGCCTCTCGAGCGTAAAAGCCCCGAGCACAAAGGCATCCGGGCGTAAAACCATAGACTTATAGCCTGTGAGCGTAAAACCGTAGATATGTAGCTGTCGAGCGTAGAAAGCTCCTTAGCGTAAAAACCACGAATCTGCTTTACGCGAAAACTTTTTGAATTTCGCTGACTGTCCGCCTTCTCTGAGTAATAGGCTGACGTAGTACCCAATCATAACCGAATATTAATTAGGAGATTTGGTTAGGGATTCCAGGAGTCCATCCGAACTCTATATATACCCCAAAAAACTTTTCATCCGTCTTCTGCGAAAGAAAGCCTTCGACTGTTCGAGTTCTTCTTCGTTTCTTCTCCGAGCCTTCAAAGTTTTCAGTAATGGCCCCGAAACAAGTCCCCTCCACTAAGGGAAAGAATGTTGATTCTTCTTCTCGTTCTTCTACTCAAGTGAGAGCGTCTTCAGTCGGGCAAGGCGAACTTCATTCTGAGCGAAGTATCCCGCCGACGAGCAGTGCACCCGGCCTTAAAGGTAGAGCTTTTGGGACAAAAAAGAACGACTAAAAATCCTTCGTACACGTTGTACGTGACCACGCTAGGTCGTCTTCTGTGCTGATAGTCTTTTTGAGGAAGATGATGCACAGAGACGTTTCATCTTTTACGCCCACATTTCTAATGTGTCAGCGCAAAAACTCCATATTTTCGCAGTCTGGCGTAAAAGCTTTGACTGTCGAAAGTTGGAGTATAAAATTTGAGTGTTACGCTTCTGGATGAATATTCTGGCGTAATACCTCAACTTTATCAGTCTGGCGTAAAGCACAGACTGTATACTGTCAGCCTTGAAGTTTACGCTTTAGGAAATGGATTCCAGCGTAATGGTCAAGTTTTTACGGTCTTGGCGTAAAGCAGAGACTGTTGATTTTTGGCGTATACTACTAGATCTGTAATTTCTAGTTATAGGAACTGATATGTTTTTCTTGCACTCTTGCATTTAACTTGCATACATCTCCACTAGCTGATGTGATGGGTTCTGCCGCCGGGATGCTGCACTCCAACTATCTGGAGGATCTGTCACACGTGACATTTCCTATCTCCGGGCCGCAGTATCCCGAAGGAAGGGAAATTTTGATATCGACTCAGGGCGAGCGAACGCTGCTGAACTTGATCAACGGGGAGCCTCTGACGTACATAGATGGGGACCAGTACCTAAAACTGGCTTTCCTCTTCGGGGACAAGATTGACAAGCAGTCCCAGACAAAGCCCAAGAGAGAACTCTGGGTTTTCCCTACCAGGAGCTTGGTTTTGTATCTGCCCAAGATGCCGAGAGACTATCCCATCTCGGCTTTCTTTTATGCTACACATCCCAGGAGGATATCGTAGACGCTGACTCCCGATCTTCACGGTAGGCCGGGGAAGATCTTTCATCTGAAAGGAGCTGACCAGGGGTCGTTTGTCAGCCGCCCTTCCGACAATGTGACAATATTCAGGGGACTGTACCCGGGCAGTGTCCCGAGTGAAGACAGCTTAGTGATCCAGCCGATCCAATTACCGACTTTCTGCAATGATTTTATGGGACACGGGGGAGTATACCCTAAGGTGAACCCGTGGTGCAGCGGGTGGATCACCCCTACAAACCTTCGATGGGCTCGCTTAGCTGATTGGGCCCTGAAGCATTTTCAGACCGAATTAGAGAACATTGGTCTGTTTGCAGCTGTGAGTGCCACCAGTGTTGGGTTACCTCCTAACCCCAACATGTTTCTGGCACTGATGGAGCGATATATTTCGCTCACCGGGACTTTCGTCACTCCACTGGGGGAGTTGGGATTGGCCCTTCATGAGATGGCAGAGATCTCGAGACTGCCGATGGGGAATACTCCATATGAAGAGTATGTTCCCACGAACCGGGAGCTGGGGGATTCAGACCCTCGGGTAGTAGAAGTGTACCAGGAGCTGATGTGCCACTACCTTGCTTGCACCACTTTTTATGGTGAGCCCTCAGATTTGGCTCACATCAATAAATGGACATCCTACCTCTTCTTTCATCGGTCCAGGACTGCTAAGCCGGAAAAGGTATTGGAGGGCCAAGATCAGCCTGTGAATCCTCTGAGCGTGCTTAATGCTCAGGTAGTCGACGATCTCATGGTAGACGCTGGGGCTCCGGACTTGATCCTCGACGAAGGGATAGGACAGTATCCTGTAGGGACTAAGGCCTATAGTTATTTGAGGCGCCGTCGCAGGCCTCTGTCCAGGGAAGCTCAACTGGCTGGCTTCCTCTCCATATGGCTGCGCCGACTGGTGGTACCTGGCATCGCATCTATGGACCGTATTCACCGCAACACGCTATGGCCTGCAGTGCGTCTGGTGTTCGGGGCAAGACTGGGCTTGCTCCCTACCATGGTATGCCGTATATAAGCTGGCCTGAGGGCCATGATTGACGGGCTGCTCGTCGATGAAATTCGGCGTGATAGTTTTCCCAGGGTAGAATTATCATACCTGTATTTGATGGGATGGTTAATTCTTCATAACCCCAGGGTTATGTCTCCCGGCTTCGGCAGAAGTTCGGAGGCTAGTTTCTTATTGAACTACCAGAAATCTTCCTGGAATGTGACCACGGTTCTAGACTGTCGGCGGGTGCTGGGCTTCAGTCATAGTTGGAAGCTCTTCTGCACTGTCCTTTCTGTACATCGCAATCAATCGGGGATTAGGCTTGAGGATTCAGGTAGAGAGAAGACCATTCTTTCTCCTGAAGCTTTTAATTGGTTGGTCTGCATTAGACCTTCCCATTTACTGTACAGAAGTGAAGACCATTACTTCTTGGAGCCCTACCTGCCTAGTCTGTTTGCCAGGCAGTTTAGGTATGATCAGTTGCACGTGGCCAACACCGTCACCAGCTTTCGGTCTAGGGGTGGACTCATTGATGAAGCGAGAGGCTGGCGATACTTTATCATGGGTTGCACTGGAGCAATTTTTACCGTGCCGGTCATTACACTCTCCACGGAGCTGCGCATCCTGCACTCGTATGCCCAGTTCTATGTGGCAATGAACACCTTCCATCACAATTTTTATATGCATAGAAGTTTTAGGGTGCCCTCTACCAAGTCTGGGGGAAGAGTTAAAGTCCCTTCGGTTTCTTCCGACGAGGGTGAGGAGTCCGTCAATCCAGATGAGCCTCTATTGGCGGTATCGAGGGGTGAAGTACCTCTGCCTGCAGGGCCTTTGGTAATCTCTGGGAAGCGAAGGGCTCCTACTCCGAAGGAAACTTCTCCTCGCAAGAGGAAGAAGAAGACGGTTAATCGTCCTCTTCGGATTCCTGGTATTGAGGCTCCTGGAAGTGAGCCTGCATATCCCCATGTTGGGGATGATTCTTTGATTGGAGGTTCCTCGCCTTTTAGAGAGGGAACCTCTACAGTTCTGGCTGGTGGTGCCGGAGAATCTCTGCTGGAGGCTGCCGTCGCCGCTACTGCTTTAGGTAGTGGAACGAGGTCGCCTCCGGGGCTGAGTATAATAAGATTCCGTATACCTTTATGTGGATCGGCATCGGGAGGGACCCCTGCCGTGCCTGTAAGTGCACATGGCGAGATTCCAGCCGATGAGCCTCGGTTGGAATTTGACGAGGACCTGGAAGACTATTTGCCAGCGTTAGTTAGAGACCCCTTTCTCCAGGTATGACAGCTTGCTTAGCATCATTAAGAAATGATTTAGCTGTACTGGCCGCAGATGCGACATATATGCCGTCGGCCATGGGTAAATATCGTCTTCACGCCTCTTTTTAGAAAAGTTAACATCATTTCGATATTAACTTCCTTTCATCCTCTTTTCAGGGGAAGACCTCTTCGGGGAGGGCAGTATAGATGCACTCTTCGGCTCTGTGTTAGGTCCTGGAGGTGACACGGAGGTGCCTGTTTTTGAAGAGGAAACATCTTCGGATGCCGGCTCGCCTGTCGACGATGTCCCGATATCTCAAGAGGAGGACGAGCTTGTCATTGGACAATGCCTCCTTTGATTATGCTGATATCTTCGTCCGGTGTTGGCACTTCTTCTTTTATCGCACCACCTGTTGAGGCGACGGCCGTGGCAATATTGTCTGCGGTTGTTCTTGGAGGGGGACTCGCCAATATCGAGGCCACTCCCGACGTCCATTCGGATCTAGCTGCGCTGACCGAGCAGTACACTAGTATCTTCTACACCACTTTGAAAATGTTAATATCAATAGTGTTGGCGAAGAATCTGAGCTTTGCGTCGCTGAAGAGGTCCTCCCGGTCCGCGATAGTGCCGATCCGAGAATTCGACGACACTGGGCTAGCTGATATGCTAGAGGAGATAGTTAATGGTTTGGAGCAACCCATTAACGAATACTTGCAGCTAGCTCGAGACAGTATTAAAGATCTGGTCCAGGCTAGGTACGACTCCATGACTGTGCGGCTTGCTGAACAGTTGGCAGGCCTAAATAAATCCATCCAGATACATCAGCAGGAGATGGATGAAGAAAAAGTTGTCCTGGAGGAGGCCATTGCTCTTCAAACGAAGTGCCAAGCCTAGCATGAAGGGAATGTAGCGAGGGTCCACAGGCTGGAAACAAAAATCGCTCAGGCAAAGGAGTGGGCTTCTCAGTCGTCGGAAGCTCTAGTTGTGGCGGATGGCCGATTGGGCGTAGCACAACAGAACTTGGCGCGTGCAGGAGTCGCCCGTGCTGGTTTTCTTCGGGCTAGAGCCGAACTGTCCCTCCTGAGCAATGATGAGGCACGACTGGAGTGGGCTCGCGCTGATGTCTTGGATTCCAGGACTTAGAAGATGGCCGCACTGGCGCAGCAGCTTCACGACCTGATCGCTCCCCCAAAATGATGTACTTTTGCTTTTGCTTTTCAATGTACTTTCGCTCCTTTTTGGGAATAATAAATAGGCTTTCATCTGACTTTATGGACCCATCATTTTGGAATATAAATGACAGGTTTGGGTGAAAGTGATGTCAGAGGTAATATGGACGTGATATACTCTCGGTAAGTTTTAGCAGGATATATCTATTCAGAGGTTATATGGACATGATAGAAATATGCTTTTTAGCTAAAATTTGTACACAAGACACTATCAGAGTTAGTATGGATGTGATAGGTCTTGAAGTTCCAAATTAGTTAAATATATCTATTCAGAGGTTATATGGACATGATAGAATACGATCCAACTAGTTTTATTTTGGAAGTAGTTTTGTCAGAATGAGGTTTTCGCCATATTCCACTTGAGCAAAGGAGGTTAAGTATAGTACCTTTTCAGGAATTTGTCATTGATAGGAGCCATTAACAGGTCTCCATTAGGCTGGGCTAACCTGTAAGCACCGTTTGAGAACGTCGTCTCGATCACATAAGGGCCTTCCCATTTGGGCTGGAATTTGCCCTTACTTCTGTGAGTAAGAATCATCGGCCTTCTCACAGCTAAAACTAGCTCACCGACTTTGAACGCCCTTTCCTTCACTTTTTGATTAAAAGCCCTGGAAATGCGTGCTTGGTAGAGCGCGATGCGCTATTGAGCTTGGAGGCATTTCTTGTCTAATCCTTCTAGCTCTTGAAGCCTTAACAGGTCATTCTTTTCTTGAGTCAACTCATTAGCCACGGCTATCCTGAGTGACAAAATTTAGATCTCGATGGAGAGAACTGCTTCGCTCCCGTAGACTAATGAGAATGGGGTGCAACCTGTCGGTGCTCGTACCGTTGTACGGTATGCCCAGAGACATTCTCCCAGCTTCTCATTCCAATCCCTTTTGTTCGAAGAGACGAACTTCTTTAAGAGCTTGATAATGGTTTTGTTGAAAGCTTCCACCAAACCATTAGCAGCAGGATTATATATCGTAGAGGCAACATTTTGTATCCGATTTTTATCGCAAAATCGATAAAATGCTTGGCTGATGAATTGAGGCCCATTGTCATGAATTATCCTTTGGGGTATCCCAAAGTGATAAATGATATGATGCTTGATAAAGCTGATCACATTAGATGCCTTCACCTCAGCAAGAGGGATCGCCTCTACCCATTTGGAGAAGTAATCCGTGATGGCCAGTATGAACCAGTGACCTCTGGAAGAAGACGGGTGAATAGGACCAATGATATCCATACCCCATGCTTTGAAAGGCCATGACACAATCGTAGGATATAGATATTCAGGAGGTTGATGGATAAAGTCTATATGGACCTGACAGGCTCTGCATTGTCTTGCATACTTTATTGCATTTGTGATCATAGTAGGCCAGTAATAGCCCATTCTCCTGATGTGATCCTGTAGCTTAGGACCGGGTTGATACGCTCCGCATACGCCATCGTGGGCTTCACGGATAATCTGATGTGCTTCATCACCAGAGAGACATCATAATAATAGTCCGTCATAAGACCGACGATATAGACATTGTGACGATGCGTCGAAATAGAAGCGTAATGATCATCTTTTGACGGATACTGCTTCTTTAGGATCTTCTGGCAAGATTCTGTATACTACAAAATCTATAAAGGGAGCTCTCCAGTCTCTCTTGGGAGGATCTGTGTCTACCGCGTAGCTGCGTTATATGTGAAAGTTATTTTTCACACAGAATAAATCTCTGTTAAGAAGGATTACCGAATTCTGCCTTCTTATAGGGGTAGCTAAATCTGCAGCTAGACTGGCTAGGGCATCAGCTTCCAGATTCTGAGATCGAGGCACATGTTCCAGGAAGAATCCTTTGAATGTCATGGCTATCTCGACCGTTGCTTGGTGATAGGGGATGAGGTCTGGATTTTGGACTTCATATATTCCTCTGACTTGATTGACGATCAGCAGAGAATTACCAAAAGCTTCCAGAGATTCGATGCCCAATTCTTTAGCGACTTGGAGGCCAATTAGTAGAGCGTTGTACTCCACCACATTGTTGGAACGGGGCTCACTAAGAGAATATGCTCGGTAGATGACTAGCTTATCAGGAGTGACCAGAATAATTCCTACTCCCGAGACCACATTTCCCCTGGGACCAGTTCTGGAGGCACCATCGAAGAACAGTTGCCATGTATCACTTTTTATTGCGGAATTACATTCTGCAACTTCGTCGGGAATGCCCTTGTACAGTTTGGAGGCCTCCGAGATCGGATGAGCAGCTAGGAAGTCAGCCAACGCTTGGCCTTTAACGGACTTTTGAGGGACGTACACCATGTCATATGGTGTTAATAACATCGCCCAAGTCGCGAGTCAGAAATTAAGAACACTTGGCTTGTTCATCAGTACCCGAAGAGGATTGATCCTGGAGATGATGTGAATGGTTTGGCCTGTGACATAGTGTCGCATTTTCTGAATAGCGAATATTAGAGCCAAGCATTCTTTCTCCACTAGATTGTACCGGTGTTCGGCTTCGACCATCATCCTGTTGAGGTAGTAGATAGCCTGCCCGTGACCCATCTCATTCTTTTGTGCGGGAAGAGCTCCTAGAGAATGATCCATCGCTCGAACATACAGCACGAATGGTCTTCCTATGACAGGAGGCACCAGAACAGGCGGACTAGTGAGGTTGCGCTTGATATCACCGAACGCTTGCTGACAGGCTTCGTCCCATACGAAGGATACACCTTTTCTTCATGAGACGAGAAAATGGCTGACATCTCCCAGAGAGGTTGGATATGAATCTCCGGATATAAGCAAGACGACCTTGAAATCCCCTGAGTTCCCTCAGATTGCGGGGCGGTCGTATTTTTAAGATGGCCTTGACTTTATCAGGGTCCACTTGAATGCCTTTGGCGGTTATGACAAATCCGAGAAATTTGCCACTAGATACCCCCAGAAAGGACTTTGTAGGATTCATTTTGAGTTAATGTTGGCGCATTAATTCAAATACTATCTTCAAGTCTTGGATGTGATTATCCTTGAGGCGGCTTTTGACAGCTACATCGTCCACGTAACACTCCACTGTCTTGCGTAAATGCTCATAGAATATATTACTCATAGCCCGTTGGTACGTAGCCCCGGTATTCTTTAATCCGAAGGGCATGACCGTATAGCAATATACCCCCAATGGTATCCGGAAGGCAGTATACTTCTCGTCTTCAGGAAGCATCTTGATTTGATTGTATCCTAAAAATCCGTCCATGAAAGACATACGTTCAAAACCGCATGTATTGTCAATCATGACGTCTGTGATGGGAAGAGGAAACTCATCCTTGGGGCAGGCTGTGTTCAGATCTCAGTAATCGATGCAGACTCGTACTTTCCCATTTTTCTTTATGATCGGGACAACATTGGCGACCCAGTCTGGATATTGTTCTTCACGGATGAAGCTGCAGGCTATCAACTTCTTGAATTTAGCTTTAATGGCATCCATCATATTCGGGCAGAACCGGCGTTGGTGCTGCTTCACAGGCTTCGAATCGGGCAATATATTGAGCCTATGAGTAGCCACCTTTGGATCAAGGCCTGGCATGTCCTCATAATTCTACGCAAAGATGTCGATATATTCTTTTATCAGCTGGATAACTTCTTCCCTTTCTGCTTCGGAAAGATTGTTACTGATAAATATCGGTTTTGGCGAAAGTTCATCCCCAACGTCAACCAGGATAACTTTGTCTTCAGTGGGAGGTTCTCTCTGCTCGAAGCAAAACTCCCATTGTTTATCCATTTGCTGAGCCCAAGCGTCATTCTCAAACAGTTCAGATTCTTGTTCGTCTGATTCGAAGGAATCCATTACTACCATATTTACTGATAATGTTCGCTCGAGAGCATGAGATGAGTCGGAGGGCACTGAGCCATTTTGAGAGGAGAAAAAGATATCCTCGTTTGACTCAGGAGTTGCGAGGGAGGTGGTATACTCTAACCTGAAATGAGTTTGTTGATAGTAGGGATCGCCGTACAGCGGCATTCGTCTGCCTTTCCCGTGGTTGAGACCCGGTTCCAGCTTCAAGTTATAACCCATATTTTGCATGATCTTCAAAGCTTACGGGATATATCTGTGAACCTGTATTTTACCATCATCGTCATCGGAAGAATCCTCTTGCACAGTCGGTCTATTGCGCATACGGCTGAAGACTATTGAATGTTGACTGCTGTAAGTAGGCGCTACAATGAAGATATAATCCTCATGCGGTCCATATGTCGTGGTGACATTGGATGATGACGCCACTTCCCATATATACGGATGATAGGAATCTATAGCTTCCAAGAATTTTTGCACTATAAGTTCTATATCGTCGTAGGGGGAGGATTCCTGATTTGGAATTTTGGCGTCAATATACTGGAAAAAAGGATATTTATTATCATCTGAAACATTATTCCCGGTTGCATTTACATCACTCGGCTGCCTGTTGCGCCGGAGGTTGATGACCAAGGGTGGAGGCTTCTGGTTTAAAGTGATCACTAGAGGATTACCCCCTTTTCCTGACCTGGTCTCGTTCAGGTGGATAGCCATAGGCTTTATGGCCTTTGGACGAGTAGTCCGTCCTTTCAACTTGATTGACAGAGGTTGCTTGGCAGAGGGTTCTTCTGGCTCCCGGTGGGATTCCTTTTCTGTTTTGGCTGACACCTCTTCCGTGCAGTCTTGAGAGTACAACACAGCATCAGAGTAGTAGGATTCTACTCCTTTAAACGGGTTCAGGTCAGCAATCTCCGTTTGTACTGTTCCTCAGGCGTCTACATATTTGAAGCATTGATGTAGAGTCGAAAGAACGATGTTGTGGTCGTGGATCCTAGGTCTACCCAGCAGGATGTTGTAGGACACCTCTGAATCAATGACGTAACACGTAGCCACCGATCCGAGGTTGCCAATTTAGATCCTCAAGCAAATTTTCTCCAACGGCTTATTTCTTCCGGCGTTAAAACCCACGATCGTAGTGGTGGTGTGGGCTAATTCGCTGGTAGGAATCCTCATCGGTCTGAGCAGACTGTGAGAAATGATGCTGATTGATAATCCTGGATCTATGTGCATCCGGTCGACCTCCATGGAACCGATGTATCCGGTGTAATAGAGGGGTCTGTCATGCCTATTATATTTTAACAGCACGTCATCTTGAGTGAAAGTGATATTTGGGACCACCTCCATCACACTGTGGCATTGAGGACACGCCACGGGTTCTTCGTCAGGGAACTTGAGCTAGGTGAAGTATGCATCCGCCTGCATCAATACTTCACTCAGGGCTTGACGAGTGTCCTGAGAGAGCATGAGTAGCTCGAAGATGGACATCCTGGCTGGTGTATTAGCCAGTTGGGCCAGGATATCGAAGTTGTATGGCTTCTCTAAACCTTTCTTTTGAATTTTTTTAACAGGTTTATCAAAGCGCACTTCTTTTTGCTTCCTTTTGTCCGCCGAAGTTGGTCTTGAAGGACCGGCCTCTGGTACGACGAATTCCGGTTCTGAAGGCTTGCCAGCTGAAGCATCTGCCGATGTATCTTCCTAGCTGGCTCCATAGTCCTGGAGGTAGGCTTTCCCTGAGCGGGTTCCAGTAGCCAAGACCTCGTCTTCTGATGCCGAGTGTACCGTAATCATGTGACACGGTTTGTGCTTTGAGTTCTTTTTAGACTTAGCCTTGGCAGCTTGAGTCTCTTTCTCGATCTCTGGCACCAGATCTGGATGAACCCACATAGTCTCGCCTCGCTGGGTAGTTAGTGGTAGCAGGTCATGATTTTGACCTCTAGTTGGAGGAAGATTAACGATGTTCATCGTCGTCCAGGAAATAGGCGTAACACCGTCCAGGATTTCTTGGGGAGGCAGATTGCCAAATTATAGGGAGATCATGTTGGCCGTGACCGTCTTTTCGTTGTTGCGCAGAGTAATGGCCTTAGCATCGATCAGCTCCTGAATCTTCCTTTTCAGTATATAATACGCCTTTGTGGGGTGGTGTAAGTACCTATGGAAGATGCAGTACTTGGGGTTGTTGGTACTGCCGGCCTCATTGGGCCGTCTCACCTCAGGAAGGGTAATCTTTCCGCTTTTGGCGAGACATTCGAATATGCTCAAAATATCGTCGTCGTCGAAAGAGTAAACTTCAAGGGGCCTAGAAGTCCCAGGTGTCGTCTGCGTGGTAGCCACCGTCTTTTGCCTGGACGTGTTGATCGCCAGAGCTTCTTTACCCTTGGTAGCACAAGAATGGTCGATGTTGGAAGATGACCTCTTGCCTTTATCAGAGGCCGAGATCATGATGCCATTATCACGTTCCTTCTGACTATTGTCCTCCGCGGCTACCGCTGAGATGATGAACGAGGGCCAATCATGGAACTGATATGGTCCTGTGAACACCGAGATCACGAGGAGAAGGTTCTTCCTGCAGATGTCCACCAATGCCGAGTCTGGGACTCCTGGAGGCATTTGCAGAGTGGCTTGACAAAAACGTTCGATGAAAGTGCGAACATTCTCTTTTTCCTTCTGCCTGACTTCGACGAGAGAGGACATAGACATATCCATTCCTCCCTCATGGTACCGCGTGAAGAATAAAGCTTTGAAGTCTTCAAAGGAAGAAATGCATTTGTCCGCCAGGCTACGGTACCACTGGTAAGCTACTCCCGAGAAATAGTCCTTGAACACCCGAGTGAGGAGGGCGTCGTTCCCTTGTAACAACATTGTCATCATGCTGAAGTAGTTCATGTACTGACTCGGTGATATTTTTCCCTCAAACAAAGCCATAGTCTGTGGTTTGTATCTAGGAGGGAAAGGGACCTCTTCCCAGATAGCTGGGTAAGGTTGGTTGATTCCCAATTTCTTGAGCTGATCTTTGTGCTTCAGGGCATCAAATTGGGCTTTCAACTCTCGTACTGCCTGCATCGGATCTTCAGCCGGTAGCGGGACAACGGAGTGATGAGGAATCGATTGCATCGCGACTCCGACGGGAGGTAATATATTCTCCGAGTGAGGAAGCGGAGGAACTGCTGACTCCTGATCTAGAGCAGGCTCTTGGATCGTGTTGGATGGTGGTAAGTCCACCCCTACGTGTATCTGAGTTGGAGGGGCCGATGCTTGAGCCATGGTAGCTGCGTGTTGAGTTAGCATCATCTGGTGCATGTTCTCCATCATGGATTACATCTCCTTCAGAGACGTCTCCAGTATAGTGATGCGTTGCTCAGCGCTCCCGGACGGGAAAGCTTCCTCGCGCTCATCTCCAATAGCATAAACTCCCATCTCCCTGCGTGTCATTAAAAGATTAGTATAGGTCTCTGTAGAAGTTGACTCTATACTTTTGGCATCTGATTCGGGAGACTGGCGACCCCCAGCATCAGAATCAGAAGAGTACGAAGCCGGTTGTCGCGACCTCAAACTAGTATTTTGGAACACCCTAGCTTCGGTGTTCCTAAGGAGCATGTTGAATCTTCTTCGGCTCGGAGTTTTAGAGGGATGATGTCTTGAGCCCGACCCTCCTCTAGGTATGTGTGAAGCCATGTTCACAGATGCATGCGTGGGCTCTTCTTCCTGGAAAGATGGAGAGTAGCTCAACCGGTCAAAAACCGACCGTTTTGCTTAAGAACAACAACAATTAATTACAATCCTATGACTATTAAAACAGTGCTCGCTAGGAGGCATAATAAACATGCTGGAAGATCCCCTCTCCTTGTATTTCTGATTCAGATAATTACGCAGGTCAGGAGGAGTTAAGAAGAAGAATATGATGGCTTGTTCCTTCTGTTCACATCAGTGGACATGCGGATGTTGGCAACCATAGTTTTTCCTGTGCCACCTATATACAACAGGTTGGCCATCTGGGTAGCGGATAATTCCCGAGGAGGGTGTCTTCCCATAAATTGAGCCTTCTTTATGCTGAGGGGCTTCTCCTGGAGTAATTTGGAGCTCAGCTCTGGTTGGCGTAAAGCTGAGGATGCCCTCAGTCGGCCATCAGCTTCTCGCGTAATCTGGAGAGCGGGCATATTGTTCCCTTGCTGGCGTAAAGGCCGAGAAGTTGAGTAGTCCACCGCTTGCTTTCCCTTGCGTAGATTACAGGGATCATCTGCTTTTCTACGGAAGACAGATACATTTTTACGTGCGAAGCACGTTTGTGATTCCTGATTTGGCGCTGATGCATCATCAGAAATTTTGTCTATTCCGCCAGGGATGGAAGACTGAATTTTATGCACAGAGCGCAGAGTAGGCTTCTGGACTAGCGCTGTGGCATTGTCCGAAGTTTTGTCTGTTCCGCCAGGGACGGGAGACTGAATTTTATGCGTAGAGCGTGGAGTATACTTCTGGGTTAGCGCTGAGGCATTGCCAGAAGTTTTATCTGCCCTGCTAGAGATAGGCGACTGAATTTTATGTGCAAGGCACGGAGTATACTTCTGGGTTAGCGCTGAGGCATTGCCAGAGGTTTTGTCTGCCCTGCCAGAGACAGGCGACTGAATTTTACGTGCAAGGCACTGAGGGAGCAGTGCTACAACCTCATTGGTCGGAGAGATCGGAGAGTCCACAGGAATGGTAGAGGATGTCTTGGGCTTCCAGACCTTACGCAGCTTCCTGTTGTTTTGGACAGAGAGGGAGTGAGAGCTACCCCCTATTCGAAGCATGTCTTCATAGGCAGACTGGTCGAACTGGACGACCAGTGTCTTCTTCACGGATCCCACGGATACCGTATCGTGTTGAGCAATTGCTTCCTCATCAGAAGAGGCAGACTGGTCGAACTGGACGACCAGTGTCTTCTTCACGGATCCCACGGATACCGTATCGTGTTGAGCAATTGCTTCCTCATCAGAAGAGAAAGACGCCCCCAACAGAGTCGCCATCTTGTTGTCTGATAAAATAAACAGAAAAGATAATATGTGGAAAATGAGGTCTTATACGAAAACCCGCCCTTCTTCTATGTTTACAAATAAGATTGTACAATTTAATCCTATACGAGGATGTCGAGTACAATTTATTTAATGTGGGTAAATATTGCTATAGGTGTCTGATCTGCAGTCGATCACTTTAGCCCTTGGACCACACGATGATGAAGAAGTGCCGTGGAAGACAGAAAGCAGCTTTCTAGGTTGCTAAAGAGGGTGGATGCCCGATGCCAAAGTTGTCGATCCCTTCTCTTTGCCTGAGCTCTGGATTCTTCTCTCTCTCTTGACCGTTTGACCTTCGATTTTTACGACCGTTCGATCTGATACTGGATTTCTTGATCAATTTTCCGACCCCTTTTCCTCTGTTGATAGAGGTCTCTATTTATAGAGTTTTAGTGACAGTGACCACTCAGTCGGTGTAAAAACCGAGTAATGAAAAGTACAGCACCCTTTTACACAACAATTAAAATAACTAATGCCTGCGTATAAATGACCTTTTGAATGAGCGTGTGACGCGTGTCCAACTAAGGGACAACATGCGTATATCTGCTGCGAAGATTATGGCATAGAAGCCATGTAGGTAGTTATCCCTTGTGTAGAAGAGGTTGGCGTAGAAGCCAATAACTGTCACCATGGCATAGAAGCCAAGTAGTCATAGAAGCCGAGTAGGCGTAGAAGCCAAGTAGGCATAGAAGTCGAGTAGGCGTAGAAGCCGAGTGGTCATAGAGGCCGAGTGGGCATAGAAGCCGAGCAGGCATAGAAGCCGAGTGGGCATAGAAGCCGAGCAGGCGTAGAAGCCGAGTGGGCGTAGAAGCCGAGATGATGTGGTCATTTTAGCCAGAATTATGGCTCTTGGAGATATAATCAAATCTCTTGCATTAAATGCAGAGATCTGCCCCCATCATGCGCATTAAATATAGAGGCTTGTCTTTAAGATTTGCCATCATTCTGCACATTAAATACAGATATGCGCCTCGAATCCTGTACGAAGAGTAACTGGTGACGTGGCGGTCTGTTTGCCTTCTGCGGAGCGTTAGAAGCTCACGTCTGCCTGTGTAAAACTGGGCAGCGTATTTCCTTATATGCGTAAGAGTAGTTTACGCAGAGGGGATGTCACTAAACGACGGTTCGGTGACATTTAATCAAATCTTCTGCATTAAATGCAGAGATCCGCCATTATTCTGCACATTAAATGCAGAGGCGTATTTGAAGGCCTGCCACCCTTCTGTGCATAAAATGCAGAGACGTACCTCGGGCATCTGTTAGTATTCGGCGCTTTAAATGCAGAGACGTGTCTCGAGAAACTATCACCGCTCTACGCATTAAATGTAGAGACGTGCCTCGAGCCCTGTACGAAGTGCAGCTTTTGACATGGCTGGCTGTTTGTCTTCTGCGGAGCGTAAACAGCTCACATGTGCCTGTGTAAAACTAGGCAACATATTCCTTCGTTTGTGTAAAAGTGGTTTACGCAAAGGAAATAGCAATAAATGACAGCCTGGGTTGCAGGGCCGCGTCATCATTATACCCGTCGTCTGGGTAGTCGTTCAGTACTCTTTGTCAGGAGTCCAGACGTCAGGTTCATTGCATGATCTGACAAGTTTATTTCCAAGAATACGAAGCATTCCTCTTACACTTCAATGCTGCATTGAAAGCGGATGAGTTTTACGCCATAAATGCGATGAAGCACCCTGTTTACGCTGAAGCAGCCTGGACATACTGCATTACGCGGATGGTCCTTGAGCCTATATTTTTATGCTGTGCTCAGCGGAAAAGCTCTGTTGCACGTTTGATGGCTCTGAGGTCCTCTGTTTATGCTGTCCTGCATCAACATGCTGCGTATAGCTATCCAGCGTATTTTTCATGCTTCTACACTCATATTTTGTTCGATTCAGGTACTTCTTATAGCTTTGTATATGTCTAATTTGCTTTGAGGCATCGTCTGAGTCTGAACCATTGGCGAGAACTTAAAAGATCATGACCGGGGGTGGCATTATCCTAGTCAGTGTTGTTTACAAGAACTAGAGAGTTTATTTGGGAGGCCATGAGTTTAGCGTATGTTTACTTGTAATGCCACTTCTGAGTTATGATATAGTACTCGGGTTGGATTGGTTGAGTTGACATCACGCTACTATCGATTGTCGTAGAGGCAGAGTTTTATTTCAGTTGTCAGAATAGCCAGAGTTCGAGTTCGTCAGAGGAGCAGAGCAGAGCGAAGGCAATTTCTGTAGAGCTTTGGTAGAAGAGTAGAAGCCGCCACATCCGTTGATTATAGAGTTCATGAATATCTTTCCAGAGGATTTGTCGGGGTTGCCATCGAATTGATAAGTGGAGTTCTTTATAGATTTAGTGCCAAGCGCAGAGCCGATATCTCAGCACGTCTATAGAGTCAACCACAGCGAACTGGCAGAGTTGAAGAAGAAGGTAGATGAGTTGCAAGACAAGGGCTTTATCCATTCCAGTTCATTACCATAGGGTGCTCCAGTACTTTTTGTACCAAAGAAGGATGGGTCGGTACATATGTGTATCGACTACAGGGCACTTAATAACCTCACTATCAAGAACAAATATCCGTTGCCGCAAATTGATAACTTGTTTGACCAGTTGAGCGGAGCGAAGGTATTCTCAAAGATAGACTTGAGGTCAGGGTACCACCAGGTGAAAATAAAGAGGGAAGACATCTCAAAGACAACTTTTAGGACTCGTTATGGGCAGTTCGAGTTCTTGGGGATGCCGTTTGGGTTGACCAATGCCCCGGCAGTGTTCATGAACCTGATAAACAAGGTATTTCATCAGTACCTAGATCAGTTTGTTATAGTCTTTATTGATGATATTCTGATATATTCAAAGTACCCAGAGGAGCATAACCAGCACTTGAGGATAGTTCTGGAGACCCTCAAGAAGGAGAAGCTGTATGGCAAGTTATCAAAGTGTGAGTTATTCCTTGATAAGGTTGAATTCCTCGGGCATGTTATTATAGGAGATGGAATCTCGGTAGACCCGAAGAATATTTTAGAAGTTGAATCATGGTCTACCCCAAGTTCAGTAGCAGAGATCAGAAGTTTCCTTAGATTAGCAGGCTACTATCGGAGGTTTGTTCAGGACTTTTCCAGACTTATAAAGCCGATGACTAGACTAACCAGGAAGGACGTAGAATTTGTCTAGACTGAGGATTATCAGTCAACATTTGAGAAGCTGAAGAGGAGGTTGACTACAACTCCAATCTTGACATTGCCATCAGGAGCAGAAGGATTTTCCATTTACAGTGATGCATCAGGGAAGGGTTTAGGTTATGTGTTACAGCAGCACAGAAAGGTGATTGCCTATGCTTCCAGGCAATTATGCCCACATAAGAAGAACTACCCTACCTATGACTTGGAGTTGGCAGTAGTTATCTTTGCTCTCAAATTATAGAAATACTACTTGTATGGAGAGAGAGTGAAGATCTTCACTGACCATAAGAGCTTAAAGTATATGTTTACACAAAAAGAGCTCAACATGAGGCATCGACGATGGTTGGAGCTGATGAAAGACTTTGATATTTCCTTGCAGTATCATCCAGGGAAGTCCAACGTAGTCACGGATGCCTTGAGCAAGTATCTCGTGGCTATGTTTTTGATGAGAGAGAGACATTTATTGGCAGATCTTGATGGTTTGGGCATTGAGGAACTAGTTTCTGGAGTCGCAACACTGATGTGGAGACTTCAGGTACAGTCAGAGATGATGGACTAGGTCATAGTCGGATATAAGGATGAATCTCTGAGGAGCATCAGAGTGCAGGTGCAGATGAGGCTGGCAGAGGATTTTATCGTCACAGATGATGGATCATTGCAACACAATACCAGATTGTACCTACCGAGAGGAGCATTGCGCGAGGAGATTCTGTTGAAGGCGCATCGTTCTCAGTACTTTATGCATCCAGGTGCCAATAAGATGTATAGAGACATGAGAGAGCATGTATAGTGGTATAGCATGAAGCGGGAGGTAGCTAGCTTCGTGTCCAGATGCTTTATTTGCCAGCAGGTAAAGGCGGAGAGACAGAGGCCAGGTGGATTGCTTCAGACTTTACCCCTTCCGGAGTAGAAATGGGAACATGTGACCATAGATTTTGTATCAAGACTTCTGCGTTCTCCAGGAGGTAAAGATGCGATTTGGGTCATCGTGGACAGGTTGACCAAATTAGCCCACTTTCTGCCATTTAAAGTGGGTATATCTACGGAGAAGCTCACAGAGATGTATGTACGCCAGATTGTCAGATTGCATGGTCTTCCATTGAGCGTAGTCTCAGACCGGGATAGTTGCTTCACGTCCCACTTCTAGAGGAGTTTGCAGGCTAGCTTGGGCACTCATCTCAAGTTCAATACCGCATATCACCCTCAGACTGGCGGACAGTCGGAGAGGACTATTCAGACTCTCGAGGATATGTTACGCACCTGTGTTTGAGATCATGGAGGTTCTTGGGAGGATCACCTTCACTTGGTAGAGTTTTCATACAACAACAGCTACCAAGCCAGCATTGAGATGTCACCATTCGAGGCGTTATATGGACGGAGATGCCGCACTCTGTTATCCTGGGATAATATTAGTGACAGAGATTTATTGGGACCTGAGATGATAGTGGATGCAGCCGAGAAGGTGAAGCTTATCAGGGATAGACTTCGAGTGGCACAGGACAAGCAGCGACATTGGGCCGATAGCCACCGGAGACCTTTGGAGTTTGAGGTATAGATTTTTTGTTTTGTATTCCTTGTGATTGTTTATTGTTTGTTATAGTGCTAAGGTTGTGTTTCGTGCTAGGTTGGCAGTCTGGTTTTCTTGAGGATTTCTCCGACACGTGGCACGATTCATTTTGGTGGAGGCAACAAGCTTAGTCTGCGATTCATCGGACCTTTCAGTATTCTTGATAGAGTTGGTGCAGTTGCATACAGACTAGACTTACCACATGTACTGGAGGGTGTGCACAACGTGTTTCACGTGTCACAACTGAGATGGTACATGGCAGATCCCAGTCATGTGTTAGATCACTCGGAGATAGAGGTGGGCCCTACTCTTAGCTATCCAGAGCAGCCAGTGGAGATTCTGGATCGGAGAGAGAAGGTGCTGAGGAACCAGACGATTCCTTTGGTGCGCGTCGCGTGGAGGCATCACTCGCCAAGAGAGAGTACCTGGGAGCGAAAGGCCGAGATGCGCGAGCGGCATCCATATCTTTTCGAGCCGTAAGGTATAATTATTTCTTGCATTGTATTGTTTGCTTTTGGTAGATAGTTTCTTCCTTAATTTTGAGGACAAAATTTTTCTAAGGTGGGTAGGATTGTCACCCTCACATTTTTTTAAGGGTAGTTTGGTAATTGACATGGGTATTTTAAATTTTAGGATTGATTGTATTTAAATATTGTGCATGCATGATTTATTAATTGTTATATTATTTATTGATTGTTAGTTATAGAGTTATTTTAGACTTGTGTAGTGGACCTAACATATTTAATCAGATGCATGAATAAACATTTAATATGAGTTTAGATTGAGCACATGAATTAGGCCCATTGTTAGGAGGTTGGATTAATTAGAAAAACTATTAGACTAGAACCTTCTCTCCCTAATTAATTTTTTCATGAGAGGACCCAAGGGGTAATTAGGACATTTTATACTAGCTTGGGGAGAGGCTAGGGATGGCCACTATTAGAGGAGGAGAGAGAGTGTCTCCCTCATTTTATTTTCCAATTTTATTTGATCTAGTTTTCCTCTCTTTGAATTTCCTTCATTCTCTCATCAACTTTCCAACAATTTTCTCATAATTTCATTCTCTAATTCTCCATTGAGGCTTCTACATCATTGATCTATAAGAAGAAAGCAAGGAGCAAGAAGGAGGAGGCCAAGATCTACAAGGAGAGGAGCTACTTTCCATTTGGAGACTTTTTATTGGAAATCCATCTTTCAATAGGTACATTTTAGTTTTTTCCCTTCTAATAGACTCTAAATCTGAGATTTAACCATGAGAAACCAACCCACGTGCATAGACTACCCATAGGAATTGGTTTTAGGTTTATAGGAGACCTATGATGGAAGTTATGTGCATTTTGGTGTCAATTTTGGAGGAATTCCGAGATTGGCACATGTGTTATTTGTTATTTGGTATAATAAATCAATATGACCTATGATTGTTTGTTTATTACTAGTGTCATATCCATAATTGGATACGTGTAGGTCGTATCTCGTCAATTTGACGAATCGAGTTAATTTTGGGGGTTTTTCTCTGACACGAGGACTTGTGCATATCACATTGTGACACAGACACATAGTTGATCTAATTACTATACGTATTATTCATATTTAGTGTATTAGACTTGATCGTGTCCTCCGAGATGCGTTTGGTTGTGTGGTGGAGTCGTATCACAAGCGTATCATAGAGTTAGTGTGATACGGGTACGGTGTACTCCAGGTATTTGGTATTTTGCTCTTAATTCTATACGTACATGTGTATTTATATATCTATATGATATTTATGTAATACATATATATGTATATGAGTATGTATATGATTAAGTATATATGTGTGTGTCTATATGTCTGTATATAATAGTGTATATAGTTATATATATATATATATATATATGTGTGTGTGTGTGTGTGTGTGTGTGTGTGTGTGTGTGTGTGTGTGTGTGTGTGTGTATGTGTGTGTTTATATGTATATATGCATATGTGTGTTTGTGTTTATAGAGAGTGTATATATATACATATATAGATTGATATGTTTAAGAGATGTTATATGTATCTATACATGTATATAGGGATTTATATACTTATAGGTGTATGTATATATATGTGTGGGTAGATACATATATAACAGTTTATGTAAATGAGTTTGTGTGTTGTGTGTGAGTTGTGTGTGTTTGTGAGAGTAAGTTTTACCACAATGAGAGAGGGAGAGCAGGGTCAGTGACAGCAAGCAAAGGGAGAAGAGCACAGTTCAGCAACTTGAGGAGAGGCTCGGGCAAGAGACCAGTGCATTCAACAAGGAGTATGCGAGGCAGCAGCTACAGCACTAAGGATGGACAGCAAATGGCAGCCATTGCAGGAATTCTACAGTGTGCAGTGAGTGCACATGGCTCATGCACCAGTATAATGAGCAGCAAAGGCACAGCCAGTGTGTGAGTATCATTGTCATCACGGTTCAGTTTCAGTATTTACAACACTGAGTATCAGTGTATTCACAGTTCAGGTATCAGTGAAGTTCAGTTTTATTTTTTTTAGATGTGTGTATATTTTAAGGTATCAGTTAGTTAGTAGCTAATTAGTAAAAGTTAGTTAATAGTTAATGAGATGTTAGTTAGGTTTTTGATTTATGTAGATTGTTAGCTATTTATACATATATATTGTATTAGTTGTGGTATTATATTATAGTAGGTATATATTTATGACTAGTAGTCTAGTTAGTGTGGTGTTGTATTCATTAGTGGTTAGTAGGTAGTATATTGATTCATACTATATGTTAGTTAGTTTAGAGGTTAAGTCTATCTATGCATGCTAGTAAGTACATATGGTTATAGTTAGCATATAATAGTTAAATAGTTAGTTATGTATACTATTGGTATTATATGTTAGTAGTTTAGATACATAATATGGTTAGTATATTAGTTTAGGGTTTTATATTTGTGTTTTAGCTGTATTGTAGGGTTTTGGATTACCTAGGGATACCATGGTGTATTGGGTCGATACCCATGGTATTGAGTTTGGGTATCGAGATAAGTGTGATACACATTGGTGCAAGGCCAATGCATCCTATTTTATTTGATTTGTTATAGTATTATAATTATTGACTTGTATATATATATATATATATATATATCTAAAATACTATTTTCATATAATTAAAGTTGTGTATCTTAGGATACGGCTTTTTGAGTGTCTTTTAGTATCTTAGATTAGCTTATATAGTTTAGTTTCTTAGTGCATTGACTTAGTGACCTAGTGTTAGACTCTTACAACCTAGATTGAATCATTTTAACCTAGAAATGGCTTATTGACTTAGAATTGCATCAAATTAACTTATTTTTATTTCTGAATCTTGTATTGATGCAACATACCATATATAGGTCTGTGTAACACCAGCTTGGGCATCGAGAGAGACACCTTGCTCAGGACCTCAGGCGAGTATTTTCTCTGATAGTTTTTAATTCATAATAGTGTATATATGCATGTTCTAGAATTGTATACTTGATTTTGACACAGTGATTTCACAGAATTTTACTACATGGATCCTGTTAGGAGATGTTATCCCCTACCATGTTCAACGGGTACTCATGTACATAGATTTCATCGTGTATATTGGGTATTGAATTATACTTCGTGTTCACACACTGCTCGTGTTCAGTGTGCTATTCGTGTACACCCACTGCTCGTATTCAGTAGTTATGATATTCGTGTACACCCGCTACTCCTGTTCAGTGGTTATATTTCGTGTTCGTAGCTTGTCGTGTTTGGATCCATCGATATTAGTTTGGGGTGGGAGAGTAGGAGTTGATTATGTGATCAAAGCCCCATTGTTACATCCTGTATATTCTGGTTATATACCTCACTTGTAATCGTCTTACCTAATCATGTTCATCCAACCCGATCACATAATGAACTTGTATTCTGAGGCACATTACTTGTATATCCATTTTGTTGATATTCATATTGTTGATCTAGATTGTAGTTATTTTATCATATTGCTGATATTCATATTGTTGATCTATATTCTCGTACATTACTTGTATATCCATTTTTCATTCATTCATATATTTAGTGATCTTGTATTTTATTTCTATTATCTGTTTTTCATGCTCGATTATGTTATTCAAACTGCTTTCAGAGATATGTACTTTACTCCAATCCTGACTGGATATATTTTTTCAAGATGACTGGCTTATAGGGTAGTGTCCCATATTCTACAGGCCGTAGGACGGTGTACCTATAGAGGATACTCCTATAGACCAGGAGGACTTAGTTGCAGAGCCCGAGGAGGTCTAGTTATTTGTGTTGGCATTATATTAGACTATTATATTTTTGGAGATTCATAGTTTGTATTATTATTTCAGATTGTGGTTTGTATCTTATTTTTTCCTTCGTTATTTTATTCGTGCATTATCTTCCTTAGTTTGTTTTGTGATTGAGATTAGTTATACTTGTGAGATACCATATTGCTCCTCCGTTTGGAGTTGCGATGATTGACAGGTACCATATTATAATGTTGAGATATTAGATAGTTAGAAATGACACAGATAGCGTTCCACTGCTGATTCTGTGGCGTAGGCGGGGCGTAACCACGTACACATGCTCGAATATCCGGGTGTGGATCGTGACAAATTCTTATTCCTAACAACTCAACCATTCTTTAATCTTCTATCCTATTGTGAGAAAACCTCCAAAGCCTTAACTTTTTCATCTTAAATATCAACTCCCTAGCCTTCCTATTGCCAAGTGTGATCTCGGTATAGAAATATTCTGAGTTATAAAGAGCTTTATTCCATCAGTTACTCTTTCTCTCTCTCTCTTTCTAAGCTTTGGAGTTGCGAGACTTCGGATCAAAGCTCGTGGTGTAAAGAAGTGGCAACCCTTCGTAACAAAACTTGTGATTCACTATTGGTGATTATAGTGGAGAAACTTCGAGCTTGAGTTCTCGGGACTAGACTAGTCCTCTCAGAGGAAAAATAGTATACATCTTGGTGTTTGCGTTTGCTTTCTCTCTCTGCATTACTGCTTTACTTTATTGTTGCTATATACACTGTTAGTTAGCATCTGCCTTCATTCTGATAAAATTAAATTGGGTAGATTATTTTGCGGTACTCTATTCACCCCTCTCTAGAGTTGCCTCACGGTCTTTCAATCTCTTGAGGGTAAACTTGTTGACGCCCAAAATACATACACCAAAACCAGGCATACACAGGACCTTTAATGTGCAACCAGAAGCACATTTGATATCATTGTATGAGTGGAAAGAATTGCAGCTATGGTATTGAATTCAAGGCTTAGTCCATTCTTGTATTATACTGTTATTTAACCCATGCGGAAAGATTCATGTCAAAGCAACATCTATCCTAATGCATGATGGGCAGTCACTATGGGGAACACTCAACCCTTATATTGAGTTATGTGGGGGATTGTTAGTATTTTTGCCTTTGGACTAGTAAAGATAGTCCCACATTGGCTACACCACCAAGTGAGTATCTTAATATAATACTTTGTATCTGTTGAGGTGTATACATAGGGTATGGTGGGGTACATGTATGTGGGTATTTTATTAGGAGAAAAAAGGATTAACTCGTCAATGAAAGCTTTTAAGATTTTTGTCATACTTTTGGATATTATTCCATAGGAGCTAAGTCCCAAAGGTACTTAGCAAATCGGATTCAGACTCAAACTCGGGCTCAAGGGCACAAAGTGGTACTTTGTTGGCGTACTTTGCACTTAGTACGTCAGCATCGTCGCTTATGCACTTTTGTTTCACTCGTGCACTCGTTTTATGCGCAAGTTTTATGCTCGGGTTGCATACGTGTGTTGCATGCGCGTGTTGCATGAACGGGGGCTGAGCGGGTGTTGAACAGATGTTGAGCGGGTGTTGAACGGGCGCTGAGCGACTATACATTGGGATGCGATTGTGGGACATCAATTTTGTATATTAGTTTTTTAGTCCCACATCGAAAAGAAGAGGAGGATGGGCATCCATCATTCCCTATATAAAGAGGCCTCTAACCTTTTTTTGAAATATACCAAAAAATTAAGAAAGAGGAGTGCAAAGGAGTCCGTTTGAGTCACACAAAGAGGTGACTACGAGCGTTCCAAAAGTTCTTTTTTGAACTTTTGGCTCCTTGGAGCAGATCGTCAATAGAGGACAAAACTTGTTTTGAGCAATGGTAGTCTTTACCGCCCAGCAAGAATAATTTTTATTCTACCTTCGTCTCTTTTCTTCTAGTTGTAAACGTTCTGTCCCAATTGCAAGAAAAATGTATTTTTGGTTCTTAAGCTCTGTAATCTAGAAGGAGTTATAGTCAGCTACTATATTGTATTTTTATACAGTTTTTTGTTAGATCGAGGTATATCAGTGAGGAAACTTTTGTGTGAACTCTGATCTTGACTTCAACTTCTTGTTCTACCATCTTTGATTAACCCTCGGGACTAACAAGATGTTGGTTTAGGTAAGTGTTGAGATAGATTTGGGGTAATGGTGAGGCATGAATAAATACTAGCTAATAGGTATGGTAAGTTATATGTAGAGTATACTAAGATACTAAGATATTAGTATTATGCAAGATGATACTAATTGATATAAGTGTATATATATATAATACCTAGATTTTAGAGTCTAGTATAGTTATATATATATATGGTATGGACCTAGAAACTTAGACATGACTTAGTTTTGACTAGTTTGACTCTAAAGTCAACTCTTAGAGTGATTTGGAGCTAGAATCAAGGTATTGACTCAATTTGACCTAGTTTGACCTAGTATTAGCCTAGAGACCTAGTTTTAAGCAAGTTTAGCATGTTTATAATTTCAAACACTATTGTGACTTGATATTTCATATATAGGTCTGTGAGGCACCGATACAGACACAGTTTGATATTCATTGCTCTGGACCATATGTGAGTACATTCTCTAATAGTTTACAATATTTGATATCTACTATGATTCTGGTTTATAACATTATTTTACCTGATTCCTCGATACTAGGGATATATGGATTAGTATTATATGGATTCACTCTCTTGTGACACGTGCATCATACTTGTCTGGCCTCTATTTAAGGACTCTTTTAATGGCACCACATCATGATTCTTTTCTGGTATCACATCAGGACTCACTTACTGGCATCACTTATTTTTATCAGGTCGGCCTCGTACTTGATTTGTGTGTCGGGACTTGAATTTATTTATACTAGTCGGGCGGATAAATATCCTAGTAGACATATAAATATTCCCAAAATCTGGAATCACCCCCTTCTGGTCTAATTTGGAATAATAGCAGTCACATACCTCACGTATGATGAGCCGTATTATCCCTAGTGGTTTACATATCGAAAGTGACAAAACACACTAGTCTAGTACTTTCTTGCTGGCTTCACATTGTATCTGCTAAACACACATCATATCTATCTTAGTTTAGTTCTCATTTATTTACAGTCTTTATTACCATACTTTTTTCATTAACCATGCTTATCTTTTCTTATTTCTTAAATTAACTGTGACTATATTTTATTCTCTGATTCATTTACTTTCCTTGCTCATCATGTATTACTTACTATAATTGTTTTATAGTCTTTGTCAATTAATTAGAACTACTATTGGGTTGTACTTTGCTCCAATCCTGACTGAATATATTTTTTAGATGATTGGTTAGAGGAGAGGTATCCCAGCTATTACGGGCCATATGATGGCGAGCAAGTTGAGATAGCATCGTAGAGCATGTTGAGCTATAGCCAGCCGTTGAGAAGACTTATCTAGTTCCTTATTACTGTATTTGTCTCAGTTAGATATTTTGTCATGTATTACATTTGAGACTGTTGTGTTATGCTTAGACTATTGGACTTCGATTGTATTGTGACTCTGTGTTACATTTCTTCGATTCCATATCGTGCCATATCTTTCTTTAGTTTTATATTGTGATTGAGTATTGCTTACCATTATCATATTATCAAAGTGTCCTCCATTTGGTAGTTGAGATATCTTGACAGGTACATTATATATATTGTGTGAGATATTTAGATATTATTGTTGACCTAGACAATATTCTACCGTCGATGTTGTGGCGTAGGCTGGACGTATCCACGTACTCGTGCCCCTTTACCGGGTACGGGTCGTGACAATAGTCATGTCCTTTGGTTTGAAGAATGCGGGATTAACGTATCAATGAGCCATGAGTATAATCTTTCACGAACATCTGTGGAAGACAATGGAATGCTACATGGATGACATTATCGTCAAGAGTTGTCTAAAAGATGACCACCTTCATGACCTAGAGACGATATTCAAGGTGATGTGTCAACATCAACTGGAGATGAATGCAGTCAAATTCTTTCTGGGAGTCTCCAGTGGCAAGTTTCTCAGATTTGTTATAACTTCCAAAGGTATCCATATTGACCCTGATAAGGTCAAAGCCATTCTTGAAATGTGTCCTTCGCATAACCTCAAAGAACTTCATAGACTTCATGGCCGTCTAAAATATATCAGGAGGTTCATCTCAAATCTCTCAGGACAATGTCGATCTTTCACCCAGTTAATGAAGAAAGGTGTATCATTTATTTAGAATAAAGCTTGTCGGTAGGTATTTGATGACATTAAATGATATCTTACCATCCCGCCAGTTCTGGTAGCTACAATCGTACGAAAACCTTTCTTGTTGTATGTTCAAGAAATGGATCATTCCTTATGAGCTCTTCTTACACTGAAGAGTGTCGAAGGCCACGAACAGGAGATCTACTACCTCAATTGTATGATGATCGGTACCGAACACATATATAATCTTGTAGAAAAAGAATGCCTTGATCTAATGTTTGCCATTCAGAAAATAAGCCATTATTTGACGGGTCAAACCATCGATGTCATATCCCGGGAAAATCTCCTCTAGGTATTGATAACCAAGCCGAGTACACTTAATTCTCGCCTAGCTACATGGGCAATAATGTTATCACCTTACGTTATAGTGTATATCCCGCAGAAGGCAATAAAAGTTCAAGCCTTGGCTAATTTTTTAGCAGCTCTTCCAGTACCAGAAACTTTAAAGATATAGGACGACATCCCAGATGAAGTATTAGAGTCTAGTATGGCGATGCGAGATGATACTTGGAAAATATTCTTTGACGGGCATCAAGAGTTGGCCCCAAAGGCAATATCGTAACTGAAGTTGGTATAGTCTTCGTATCTCCTGAAAAATTATTGATACATCGTGCATATTCTCTCAGAGAACCTTGCTCTAATAATGTAGCAGAATATAATTCTCTACTCATTGGCCTCTAGTTGGACAAGCAACTGGATATAAAGTATATTGATGCTTATGTAGATTCTAAACTGGTAGTTAACCAAATCAGAGGAGAATACGAGGTTCATCATGAAGACCTTATTCCTTATCATCAAGTTGTAATTGAACTGGCCTATACTTTCCAGGGGTTATTTATTGAACATATGTCTCGACAACAGAACATGAAAGCAGACGCCCTTGCCAGGTTAGCAGCCTCTTCGTCCATTCCTTTAAGGAAACAACATTCGATCAGAGTAAGCAGTCGAGAACTATTTTGTGCTAAAAATAACTTACACAACGAAAGCAGCTTCGAAGTAGAATCAACTCCTAATCCTGATGACTGGAGATTTTCTTTCATAGATTATGCGACATATGGGATTCTTCCAGACGACCCGAAAGAGGCTAATTCGATTAAGAGATGCTCGTTCCGGTTCTACTATGATGCAGCATCCAAGAAATTATATTATCGCTAATATGATAGACTCATTTTATGATGTTTTTTAGATCTTAAAGCAGGACGAGTAATCCATGAGGCTCATGATGGCATTTGTGGAGCACATTAACCAGGACCGAAACTGCAATATAGGCTCAAAAGGATAAGGTACTACTGGTAGCCGACACTATAGACTACACTCGCAAATACAGAGTGTGTCAAATTCATGCTGACTTTATTCACCAGCCGTCAAAACTCTTGCATCCAACGGCAACATCTTGGCCTTTTGAAGATTAGGGAATGGATATTATTGGCCCTACTAGCCCACCTTCGTCCAGGGGCCATCGATTTATCTTTGCTATAACCAATTATTTCTCCAAATGGGTAGAAGCGGTATTGCTAATCGAAGTGAAAACATCCAACATTATTAGCTTCGTCAAAAACTACGTCATCTATCGCTACGGTATTCTTCGGAGGATAATACATGACAATGGGCCACAGTTTGCTAGTCAAGCAATCTATCGGTTCTTTGACAAGAATCAAATCTAGAATGTGGCATCTACTACATATAATCCTGCAGCTAATAGCTTAGTTGAAGCCTTTAACAAGACCAAAATCAAACTCCTCAATAAGTTTGCTTCATCCAACAAACATAATTGGAACGAGAAGCTTGGAGAATATCTATGGGCCTACCGTATGTCTGTACGAACCCTAACTAGCTGCTGTTTGTGGTATTAAAGGAAAGAATGAAAGTGTATTTCAATGACAGGGTTTATACGAGACCCGTGCCCTTTGGTTTACAAATAAACTTGTACAATTCGATCCTATACGAGGACGCGGGAGTACAATTTATTTAATCTGGGTATAAATTGCTATAGGTGTCTGATCTACAGTCGATCACTTTAGCCCTTGGACTACACAATGTTGAAGAAGTGTCGTGGAAGACGGGTAGCGGCTTCGAAGGTTGCGAAGGTGGGTGGATGCACGGTGCCAAAGCCGTCGACCCCTACTCTTTGCCTGAGCTGCGGACTCTTCTCTCCTTCTCTCTCTCTCTCTTTTTACCAATTTCTCCGACCTGGTTCGATCTTCCAAATTGTCGACCTTGTTCCCCATTGATAGGGGTCTCTATTTATAGAGTTTTGGTGACAGTGACCACTCCGTCGGTGTAACAACCGAGGAGTGGATAATACAGTACCCTTTTACACAACGGTTAAAATAACCAATGCCTGCGTATAAATGACCTTTAAAGTGAGCATGTGATGCGTGTCCAACTAAGGGGACAAAATGCGTATATCTGCTGCGAAGATCACGGCGTAGAAGCCACGTAGGTAGGTATCCCTCATGTAAAAGAGGCTGGCGTAGAAGCCAAATGACTGTCACCCCTGGCGTAGAAGCCAAAATAGGTATAGAAGCCGAACAGACGTAGAAGCCGAATGGGCATAGAAGCCGAACAGGCATAGAAGCCGAACAGGCATAGAAGCCGAATGGTCGTAGAGACGGAGTGGGCGTTTGAAGCCGAATGATCACCGATCCTGAATGGGCGTAGAAGCCGCTGCATACCGTGCCAGAGTGTTGATGTGGACATCTTCGCCGGAATTACGGCTTTCGAAGATGTAATCAAATCTCTTACAGAGATTTGCCACCATCCTGTGCATTAAATGCGGAGACGTATTTTGAAGGTCTGCAGCCCTTCTGTGCACCCGTCGCAGAGACGTGTCTTGAGGGAAACTGTCACCGCTCTGTGCAATTTGACGTAGAGACGTGCCTCGGGCCCTATACGAAGTACAGCTTTTGACGTGGCAGGCGGTTTGTCTACTGCAGAGCGTAAAACAGCTCATGTTTGCCTGTGTAAAGTAAGGCGACGTATTCCCTTGTACGTAAAAGAGCGGTTTACGCTGGTGGGACTTTGGTAACCGACGGTTTGGTGATATTTTAACCAAATCCTCTGTATTAAATGCCGAGATCTGCCATCATACTGTGGGGCGCGTCCTGAGGGGTCTGCCATCGTTTCCAGCCGTCGTCTAGGTAGCCGTGCAGCACTTTTTGTCAGGAGTCAGAGGCCAGGTTCACTGCGTGACTTGACAGGTTCATTTCGGGGAAGACGAAGCGTTCCTCGTACGCATTAACGCTGCTTTGAGAGCGGCTGAGTTTTACGCCATGGAGGCGATGAAGAACTCTGTCTTACGCTGGAGCGGCCTAGACGTACTGCACTTACGCGGATGGTCCTTTGAGCTTATACTTCATGCTGTATTTTAGCGAAAAAAGCTCTGTTGCATGCTTGATGGCTCTGAAGGCCTCTGTTTACGCTACTCTGCATCAAGAGGCTGCGTAGATCCTCCCGGCATAATTTTCATGCTTCCACAAGACCCCCTTCAAAGCTTTTAAATTCCTCAGAATTTGAAACGCTTTGAATGAAGCATGAACGGCCCCTCGTAACTCGAAATGTTTCTGAATGGAGCGCTGAAACGGTCGATGCGGAATTTATGGCAGATTTATTGGGGACCGCTGTGATCTCTTTTGCCTATAAAAAGGCTGGGGGGTGAACCTGTTCTCACCATATTCCCATCACCATGCAGAGATGATCGCCGGAGTTCGTCGGGTCGACCTGAGGAAGAAGGAGATCATGTTCTTCCAGCATATAGGGAGCCAAAAAAGACGGCATCTTCGAGCAAATGTCCACTGCAATGATGGATCATGGAAGGATATCTTAGCCTCCCTTGCTCGGGATAATCAGCAACTTTGTATGGCTGTTCTTCCAGGAGAAGGGAAGGGTCATATTAGACCATACGGCTGGCAAGCTGCATATTTTCCCCTGAGATCCCTGCGGACGATATTAGATAAACCGTAATCTATCGTCCTCGATCGAGTTGGGTTAAAGAAACCTCAACTGGATCGGCCATGGCGAATGGAGGATCTTCTTGTTCATGACTATGGTAGTCGATGAACTGTCTTCGAAGAAGAGGAAGATCTCCACACATGTGAGAACCTGTCGGAACAGCTTCTGGACGATCTTCATATGACGATGGGGGACTCCTTTGTCGATGGAGCTTCCCTCATATGTAATCATGAAAAATAGAGAAAAAAAACCCTTGTAGATTAGATTTCCCTCATACGTAATCATGACTTTGATCTTTTAATAAAATCGTCTTTCTTCTTCATATGATCATCTTGCCATATGTTGCTGTAAAGTCTGAATATGTGTAGCTTCAACACGTCTGAATCTTTACGCCGACTCTGTAAAAAGAGTGCTAGGTCCTGTCCTTTACGCATATCGAATAGTCCATAGAACGCTGTAGAGCATTTTGAACATTTTAGAACTGTCCTGGTGGTAGGACTGAGGAACCGCGTAGAGCTCTAAACTTCTGATAAACAAATTTTTTTTTCAGACTTCGTCTTCAAGAATGACTTCCCGAAAAAAATTTCTTGGAACAGGGTCGAGAAATGGCTGTCTAACTGAGTTTGTCATCTTAATAGACGAGACATTCAGACTGGAGTCTGGATGAACCTCCAATTTTGGACCCGAGAAGAGTAATTTCTCAATGTTTGAACTCTGTATGCTTCGGGTACTTGAGATGCTTTGGGTCAAGAACGAGTATCTTCGGTGTTGAACTCTTTGCAATTGACCGCTTTGGGGACTGTTTCGAATATACGGAAAGTCGTGGAGCGCGAAATCATCAGTCTGTAACCTCTGGGCATAAAACACCATCGAGCGCAGAATCGTAGACTTGTGGTTCCTGAGCGTGAAGTCGTAGGTTTGTTGCCTCTCGAGCATAAAAGCTACTGAGCACAAAGGCATCCGGGCATAAAACCATAGACTTATAGCTGTCGAACGTAAAGCTGTTGATTCATAGCCGTCGAGCGTAGAAAGCTCCTTTAGCGTAGGATTGGAGATCTGTAGCCTATGAGCGTAGAACACCATCGAGCGTGAAATCGTAGACTTGTGGTTTTTGAGCATGAAGTCGTAGGTTTGTTGCCTCTCGAGCATAAAATCTACCGAGCACAAAGGCATCCGGACATAAAACCATAGACTTATAGCTGTCGAACGTAAAGCTGTAGATTCGTAGCCGTCGAGCGTAGAAAGCTCCTTTAGCGTAGAACTGTTTGATTTGTAGCTCCTGAAAAGAAATTTTCTTCGAGCATGAAGTTTGCGGATCTGTTGCCTCTGAGCGTAAACTGAGCGCCACCGAGCATGAGATCGTCGATTTGGTATCTGCTGAGCGTAAAGGCGTAGGTTTGTGGCCTCTCGAGCATAAAAGCTACCGAGCACAAAGGCATCCGGGCGTAAAACCATAGACTTGTAGCTTGCGAGCATAAAAACCGTAGATCCGTTGCTGTCGAGCGTAGAAAGCTCCTTTAGCGTAGAACCCGCTGAACCGTTTTATACAAAAAAAACTTTCGAATTCGCTGACTGTCCGTCTTCCAAGGGTAGTGGGCTGACGTAGCATCCAATCATAACCAATCTGCGAGATTTGGTTAGGGTCTCGAGGAGTTCGTCCGAGGATTCGAGGAGTCGACCCGGACTATATATACCCCAAGTTTTTGAGAGAAAAACTTTTTATCTGTCTTCTGCAAAAGAGAGCTTTCGACTGTTCGAGTTTTTCTTCGTTCCTTCTCCGAGCACTTCGAGTCTTCAGAAATGGCGCCGAAACAAACCCCCTCCGCTAAGGGAAAGAGCATAGGTTCTTCATCTCATTCTTCTGCCCCAGCGAGGGAGTCTCTGGTAGGGTAAGGCGAACTTCCTTCCGAACAAAGTACCCCGCCGACGAGTAGCGCACCCGGCCTTAGAAGTAGAGCCTTTGGGGTGACAAAAAATGACAAAAAATCCTTCGCACACGTTGAACGTGACCGCGCTAGGTCGTCTTCTGTGCTGATAGCCTCTTTGGAGCAAGATGATGCACGGAGGCATTTTTATCTTTTACGCCCACATTTCTAATGTGCCAGCGTAAAGACTCCATATTTTCGTAGCCCTGAGCGTAAAAGCTCTGGCTATCAAAAATGGGCGTATATCGTAAAATTTGAGTTTTACGCTTGTGGAGGGGACTTTCGACGTAAAATAACTAAATGGTTACGATCCTGCGTAGAGCACAGACTGTCGTTTCTTTGGTTCTGTACGTTTGTGCAAGATTTGTAATGACATATTTCCCTTGCACTTTCGCAGTTGATCTGGGCGAGTCTCCACTGGCCGAGGTGATGGGATCCGCTGCCGGGATGCTGCACTCGAATTATCTGGAGGATCTGTCCCACGTGGCATTTCCCATCTCCGGACCCCAGTATCCTGAGGGAAGGGGGTTTCTGATATCGGTTCAGGGCGAGCGGACGCTGCTGAGCATGATTAATGGCGAGCCCCTGACCTACGTAGACGGGGAGCAGTACATAAAGCCGGCTTTCCTCTTTGGGGACATGATTGACAAACAGTCCCAGACGAGGCCCAAGAGGGAGCCCTGGGTTTTCCCTGCCGGGAATTTGGTTTTGTATTTGCCAACGATGCCGAGGGATTATCCCATCTCGGCCTTCTTCTATGCGACGCATCCCAGGAAGATGTCGTGGATGCTGACTCCTGATCTTCACGGTAAGCCGTGGAAGATCTTTCATCTCAAAGGAGCTGACCGGGGGTCGTTTGTCAGTCGCCCTTCCGGCTTTGTGACGTTGTTTCGGGGACTGTGCCCGGGTAGTGTCCCGAGTGAAGATAGCTCGGTGATCCTGCCGGTCCAATTGTCGACCTTCTGCAATGACTTCATGGGATGAGGCAGGGTATATCCCAAAAAGAATCCTCGGTGTAATGAGTGGATCACCCCAACAAACTCCCGATGGACATGCCTAGTGGGCTGGGCCTTGAAGCACTTCCGGAGGGAGCTGGAGGTCATTGGGCGACGAGCGTTGGGTTGCCTCCGAACCCTAACTTGTTCCTGGCGCTGATGGAGCGGTACATTCCGCTCACTAGGACCTTTGCCACTCTACTGGGGGAGTTGGGATTGGCGCTCCACGAGATGGCAGTTGTCTCGAGACTGCCGATGGGGGATACCCCCTATAAAGAGTATGTTCCCACCAACCGGGAGTTGGGGGATTTGGACCCTCGGGTGGCGGAAGTATATCAGGAGCTGATGTGTCAATACTTCACGTGTACCGCTTTTTATAACGAGCCTTCTGATTTGGCTCATACCACCAAGTGGATGTCCTACCTCTTCTTTCACCGAGCTAGGGCTGCCAAGTCGGAGAAAGCCTCGGGGGGCAAAAATAAGCCCGTGAACTATTTGGGCATGCTTAGCGCCTAGGTCGTCGAGGATCTTATGGAGGAGGCCACAACTCTGGATCAGATTCTCGTCGAGGGGGTAAGAAAGTACCCCGAAGGCACTAAGGCCTGTAGTTACTTGAGGCATTGTCGCCGGCCTCTGTCTAAGGAAGCCCAGTTGGCTGGTTTCCTCTCCATATGGCTACGTCGAGTAGTAGTGCCCGGCACCGCATCCGCGGACCGTATTCACCGGAACATCCTGTGGCCGACAGTGCGCCTGGTGTTCGGGGCAAGACTGGGCTTGCTTCCCGCCATGGTGTACCGTATACAGGCTGGCCTGAGAGCCATAACTGATGGGTTGCTCGTCGACGAAGCTCAGCATGAGAGTTTTCCCAGGGTAGAGTTACCATACCTATACTTGATGGGATGGTTAATTCTCCACAATCCCCGGGTGATGTCTCCTGGCTCTGGTAGCAGCTCGGGGGGTATCTTCTTGCTGAATTACAAGGATTCCTCCTGGAATGTGAACACAGTCTTAGACTGTCGGCTGGTGTTGAACCTCAGCCACGGCTGGAAGATCCTCTGCATTGTCCCCTCCGTACATCGCAATCAATCAGGGGTGCGGCTTGAGGATTCAGGTGGAGAGAAGACCGACCTTTCCCCGGAAGCTTTTAACTGGTTGGTCTGTATTAGACCCTCCCACCTGCTGTATAGGAGCGAAGACCATTGTTTCTTCGAGCCCTACTTGCCTAGTCGGTTTGCCCGGCAGTTTGGGTACGATCAGTTGCACGTGGGCAATGCCGTCACCAGCTTTAGGTCCAGGGGCAGACTCATTGATGGAGCTAGAGGGTGGCGGTATTTTATCATGGGTTGTACGTGAGCAACCGTCATTGTACCGGTTGTTACAACCTCCACGGAGCTCCGCATTCTCCATTCTTACGCCCAGTTCTATGTGGCGATTAACACCTTCCATCGTGATTTTGACACGCGTGGAAGCTTCAGGGTGCCTTCTCCCAAGCCTAGGGGAAGAGTTGACGTCCCCTCGGTTTCTTCGGACGAGGGCGAGGAGTCTGGTACTCTGGATGAGCCTCTGGTGCCGGTGCCGAGGTGCGAAGTGCCTCCTCCTGCGGGGGCTTTGGTAGTCTCTTCTGGGAAGTGACGAGCTTCTGCTCCAAAGGAAGTTTCTCTTCGTAAGAGGAGGAAGGAGACGGTTGCTCGTCCTCTCCGCATCCTTGGTGTTGAGGCTCCCGGGAGTGAGCCTGCCTCTCCCCATATCAGGGATGATTCTTTGGCTGGAGGTTCCTTGCCTTTTAGAGAGGGACCTTCTACAGTTCCGGCTGGCGGCGCCGGAGAATCCTCGCTAGAGGTTGCTGTCGTGGCTGCTGCTCCAGGTAGCGGAGCGAGGTTGCCTGTGTGGCCGAGGCAGATTGGAGAATCTTTCCCGAGGTCAGCAGCTGGAAAGACTCCCGTCGTGTCAGCGAGCATGTTTGGCGAGATTCCAGCTGATGAACCTCGACCGCGTCTTGGTGAAGGCTTGACAGAACTCTCGGCGATGTCGGTCGGCCCACCTCCTTCTCCAGGCATGACGATTCGTATTGCGTCATTAAGGCGTGGTTTAGCTATATCGGCTACAGATGCGTCGTATATGCCGTTGGCTCTGGGTAAATGTCATCTTTATGTCTCCCTTTAGAAAGATTATCATCATACTGATATTAACTTTCTTGTCCTCTTTTCAGGGGATAGCGCCCACGTGGAGTATAGCGTTGAAGCGCATTCTGGCTCCGCCCGGGCTCTTGACGATGATACGGAGGCGTTCGACTTCGATGAGGAAGTGGCTTCGGGGGCCAGTACACCCGGAGTAGTTTCGTCACCTCAAGAGGAGGATGAACCCGTCGTCGTGACCTCGCCTCTTGTGAGTGTGGCGATGACTTCGACCGCCGTTGCCGCACCTTCTTCGGTCGCTCCATGCGTCGATGCGACGGTTGTGGCCACCTCGTCTGCAATTATCCCTGGAGAGGGACTTACTGATATTGCGGCCGCTCCCGGCGTCCAGTCGGATCTAGTTGCGTTGACCGAGCAACATACCAGCCTCTTCTACACCGGTTTAAAAACGATGATATCAATGGTGTTAGCGAAGAGTCTAGATTTCGAGCGCCTAAAGAAGACTTCTCTTGCTTCGATCGGGGTCATCAGGGAGCTCGGCGATCCTGGGGCAGCTGACGCCCTGGAGGCGGTGGTTAATAGTTTAGAGCAACCCATTAACGAATATTTACATCTGACTCGGGGCAGCTTCGATGCTGAGGTCCAGACCAGGTATGACCATATGACCGCGTGGCTCACTTCAAAGCTGGAAAGCCTAGACAACTCCATCAAGACACATGAGCTGGAGATGGATAGAAGAAAAGCTGTCGTGGCGGAGGCTCTCGCTCTTGAGACGCAGTGCCGATCCGAGCATGAAGGGAATGCGGCGAGGGCCTCCAAGCTAAAGGAAAAACTCGCTCGGGCTGAGGAGTGGGCTTCTCAATCGTTGGCGGGTCTAGACGTAGCGACCGGTCGATTGAGCGCAGCACAACAGGATTTGGACCGTGCAGAAGCTGCCCGTGCGGGCTGCCTTCGGGCAAGGGCTGATCTGACCTCTACAAATACCCCCGAGGCACGGCTGGAGCAGGCTCGTGCTGACACCTTGGTTCTTAGGAACGAGAGGATAGCTTCACTGGAGCGGCTGATTCACAATCTGACTAATCCGCCATCATGATGTATCCTTTCTCTTTCTGCTTCCCCAGATGTAATTCTGTTCTTTTTTCGGGAATAAGTAAAAGCGACTCTTTTTTGACTTTTGTGGACCCATCATTTCGGAATGTAAATGACAGGTTTAGGTGAGAGTGATATCAGAGGTAGTATGGACGTGATAAACTCTCGATAACCTTTTAGCGGGACATCTATTCAGAGGTCTTACGGACATGATAGAGTGTAACCCAACAAATTGCGTTCTGGAAGTAGTTTTGTCAGAATCGAGATCCTCGCTATATTCCACTCGAGCGGGGGAGATTAAGCATAGTACCTTTTCAGAAATTTACCGCTGATAGGAGCCATTAACAGGTCTCCATTAGGCTGGGCTAACCTGTAAGCGCCATTCGAGAACGTTGTCTCGATCACATAAGAGCCTTCCCACTTGGGCTGGAATTTGCCTTTACTTCTATGAGTAAGAATCATCGGCCTTCTTACGGCTAGGACTAGCTCGCCGACTTTGAACACTCTTTCCTTTACTTTATGATTAAAAGCTCTGGAAATGTGTGCTTGGTAGAGCGCGATGCGCTGTTGAGCTTGAAGGCATTTTTCGTCTAATTCTTCTAGCTCTTGGAGCCTTAACAGGTCATTCTTTTCTTGAGTCAGCTCACTAGTCACGGCTATCCTGAGCGACGGGATCTGGATTTCGATGGGAAGAACTGCTTCGCTCCCGTAGACCAATGAAAAGGGGGTACAACCTGTCGGTGTCCGTACCGTTGTGTGGTATGCCCAGAGACATTCACCCAGCTTTTCGTTCCAGTCTCTTTTGTTTGAAGAGACGAATTTCTTCAAAAGTTTGATAATGGTTTTGTTGAAAGCTTCCGCCAAACCATTAGCAGCCGGATAGTATGCCGTAGAGGCAATATTGTGTATCCGATTTTTATCGCAAAATCGATGAAACGCTTGGCTGATGAATTAAGGCCCATTGTCGTGAATTATCCTCCGGGGTACCCCGAAGCGATAAATGACGTGATGCTTGATGAAGCTGATCACATTAGATGCCTTTACCTCAGCGAGAGGAATTGCCTCTGCCCATTTGGAGAAGTAATCCGTGATGGCCAGTATGAACTGGGGACCCCTAGAAGATGACGGGTGAATAGGACCGATGATATCCATACCCCATGCTTCGAAAGGCCAGGATGCGACCGTGGGATGTAGATGTTCAGACGGTTGATGTATGAAGTCTGCATGAACCTGACAGGCTCTGCAATGTCTTGCATACCGTATTGCATTTGCGATCATAGTAGGCCAGTAATAGCCCATTCTCCTGATGCGATCCTGTAGCTTAGGACCGGGTTGATGCGCTCTACACACGCCGTCGTGAGCTTCACGGATAATCTGCTGTGCTTCGTCGTTAGAGAGACATCTTAATAGTAATCCGTCGTAGGTCCGGCAATATAGGCTTTGTGAAGATGCATCGAAGTAGAAGCGTAGTGATCGTCTCTTGACGGATACTGCTTCTCTGGGGTCCTCCGGCAAGATTCCGTATGCCACAAAATCTATGAAGGGACTTGTCCAATCTCTCGTAGGAGGATCGGTGTTGACAGCGTAGCTGCGTTCTATGTGACAGCTGTTCTTCATACAGAATAAATCTCTGTTAAGAAGGATTACCGAATCCTGCCTTCTTATGGGAGTAGCTAAATCCGCAGCTATACTGGCTAGGGCATCAGCTTCCAGATTCTGAGATCGAGGTACATGCTCTAGGAAGAACTCCTTGAATATCATCGCTATCTCGACCGTCGCTTGGTGATAGGGGATGAGGTCTGGATTCCGGACTTCATATATTCTCCTGACTTGATTGACGATAAGCAGAGAATCACCGAAAGCTTCCAGGGACTCTACCCCCAGCTCTTTAGCAACTTGGAGCCCTACTAGTAGAGTGTTGTACTCTGCCACATTGTTGGAGCAGGGCTCGCTAAGAGAATATGCTCGATAGATGACGAGCTGATCAGGGGCGACCAGGACGACTCCCACTCCCGAAACAATGTTTCCCTTAGGACCGGTTCTGGAGGCACCGTCAAAGAACAGTTGCCATGCGTCACCTTCCATTGCGGAATTACATTCTGCAACTTCGTCGGGAATGTCTTCGTATAATTTGGAGGCCTCCGGGATCGGATGAGCAGCTAGGAAGTCGGCCAGCGCTTGGCCTTTGATGGACTTCTGCGGTACGTATACCATGTCATATGGTGTTAACAGCATCGCCCAAGTTGTGAGTCGGGAATTAAGAACGCTCGGCTTGCTCATCAGTACTCGAAGAGGGTTGATCCTAGAGATGATGTGGATAGTCTGGCCGGTGACGTAGTGCCACATCTTTTGGATAGCGAACATCAGAGCCAAGCATTCTTTCTCTACTGGGTTGTACCGGTGTTCGGCTCCGACCATCATCCTACTGAGGTAGTAGATAGCCTGTTCATGCCCTACATCGTTCTTCTGTGCGAGAAGAGCCCCTAGCGAATGATCCATTACTCGGACGTACAGCAAGAACAGTTTTTCCATAAGGGGAGGCACCAGAACTGGTGGACTGGTGAGGTAGCGCTTGATATCTCCGAACGCTTGCTGACAGGTTTCGTCCCATACGAAGGATACACCTTTCTTCATGAGATGAGAGAAGGGTTGACATCTCCCAGAGAGGTTGGATATGAATCACCGGATGTAAGCCAGACGTCCTTGAAATCCCCTGAGTTCCCTCAGATTGCGGGGCGGTCGTATTTCCATGATTGCCTGGACCTTATCAGGGTCCACTTGGATGTCTTTGGCGGTAATGACAAATCCCAGGAATTTGCCACTAGATACACCCATAAAGGACTTCGTAGGGTTCATCTTGAGTTGATGTTGGCGCATTAACTCGAATAACGTCCTCAGGTCTTGAATGTGATCACCTTTTAGGCGGCTCTTGACGGCTATGTCATCCACGTAACATTCCACTGTTTTGCGTAAATGCTCGTGGAATATGTTACTCATAGCTCGTTGGTATGTAGCCCCAGAGTTCTTCAATTCGAAGGGCATGACCATATAGAAATATACTCCCAATGGTGTCCGGAAGGCGGTGTGCTTCTCGTCTTCAGGATGCATCTTGATTTGATTGTACCCTGAGAACCCGTCCATGAAAGACATGCGTTCAAAGCCGCAGGTGTTGTCGATCATGATGTCCGTGATGGGAAGAGGGAATTTATCCTTGGGGCAGGCCGCATTCAGATCTTGAAAATTGATGCAGATGGGTACCTTTCCATTTTTCTTCATGACTGGGACAACATTGGCGACCCAGTCGGGATGTTGTTCTTCCCGGATGAAATCGCAGGTATCAACTTCTTGACTTCAGCTTCGATGGCGTCCATCATATCTGGGCGGAACCGGCGTTGGTGCTGCTTTACTGGCTTCGAATTGGTCAATATATTGAGCTTGTGAGTAGCTACTTTCGGGTCCAGGCCTGGCATGTCCTCATAATTCCATGCAAAGACATCGATGTATTCCTTTATCAGCTGTATAACTTCTTCCCTTTCAGTTGGGGGAAGGTTGTTACTGATAAATATTGGCTTTGGCAAAAGTTCATCCCCAACATCGATTTGGATAACTTCGTCTTTGGTGGGAGGCTCTTTTTGCTCGAAGCAGAATTCCCACTGCGTATCCATTTGTTGAGCCCAAGAGTCATTCTCAAACGGCTCCGAATCCTGATCATCTGCTCCTGAGGGATCTGTCACCACCATATTTACTGATAGTGTTTGTTCGAGAGCATCAGGTGAGTCGGGGGGCGACGAGCCATTCTGGGAGGAGGAAGAGATGTCCTCGTCTGACTTAGAAGTCGCAAGGGCGGTGGCATATCCTAATCCGAAACGGGTCTGTCGATAGCGGGTGTTGCCGTGCGGCGGCATTCGTCTGCCTCTTCCGTAGTTGAGGCCTGGCTTCCGCTTTAAGTCATAGCCCATGTTTTGCATGATCCTTAGCGCTTGCGGGCTGTATCGGTGAACCTGCATTCTCCCAGTATCGTTGTCGAAAGGATCTTCCTGGGCAGTCGGTTGATTGTGCATGCGGTCGAAGACTATCGAACGCTGGCTGCTGCAGGTAGGCGGGACGATGAAGATAGAATCCTCGTGTGGCCCATATGTCATGACGATATTGGACGATGATGCCACTTCCCAGATATACGGACGGTAGGAGTTTATAGCTTCCAAGAATTTTTGTGCTATTGGTTCTACTTCGTCATGGTGAGTGGATTCCTGTTTCAGAATTTGAGCACCGATGTACCGAAAAAGAGGATATTTTTTATCATCTGGAACTCCGTTCCTGGTTGCGTTTACATCAGTCGGCTGCCTGTTGTGCCGAAGGTTGATGGCCAAGGGTGGAGGCTTCCGGTTCAAAGTGATTACCAGAGGATCACTCCCTTCTCCTGACTTGGTCTTGTTAAGGTGGATAGCCATAGGCTCTATGGCTCTTGGACGAGTGGTTCGTCCTTTCACTTTGATCGACAGCGGCAGTGTGGCAGAGGGCTCTTCTGGCTCTCGGACAAGTGGTCCGTCTTTTGCCTCGCCTGGCGCTTCTTCCGTGTGGTCTTGGGAGTACAACACGGCATCGGAATAGTAGGATTCTATTCCTTTAAACGGGTTTAGGTCAGCCACCTCCGTTTGTACGGTTCCTTGTGTGTCTACATATTTAAGGCATTGATGTAGGGTTGAAGGAACGATGTTGTGGTCATGGATCCACGGTCTTCCCAGCAAAATGTTGTAGGACACCTCTGAATCGATGACGTAACATATGGCCACCGATCTAAGGTTGCCGATCTGGATTCTCAAGCGGATCTTCCCCAATGGCTTGCTTCTTCCAGCGTTGAAACCCACGATTGTAGTGGTAGTGTAAGCCAGTTCGCTGGTAGGAATTCTTAGCGGCCTGAGCAGACTGTGAGGGATGATGCTGATCGATGACCCCGGATCTATGTGAATCCGATCGACCTCCATGGAACCGATGTACCCGGTGTAATAGAGGGGCCTGTCATGTCTGTTATGTTTTAACAGCATATCAGCTTGAGTGAAAGTGATATTTGGGACCACCTCCATCACGCTGTGGCATTGAGGACACGCCACTGGCTTCTCGTCGGGGGACTTGAGCTGGGTCAAGTATACCTCCGCCTGCATCAGTGCTTCACTCAGGGCTAGACGAGTGTCTGGGGAGAGCCTGAGTAGCTCAAAGGTGGACAACCTGGGCGGCGTATTGGCTAGTTGGGCCAGGATGTCAAATTCGTACGACTTCTCTAAATCCTTGCTTGGAATATTTTTCACAGGTTTATCAAAGCGTATTTCTCTCTGCTTCCCTTTTTCCGCCGGAGTAGGTTTCGCAGGGCTGATGTTTTGCATGGCGGGACCTTGCTCTGAAGGTTTGGAGGCTGGATCGTCAGCCGGTGCGCCTTCCTGACCTGCTCCGTTGTCGTTGAGGTAGGCCTTCCCCGAACGGGTTACGGTAAATGCTTCGTCTTCGTCTGATGCAGAAGAAGTTGCGACCATGTGGCATGGTCTGTATTTGGGGCTCTTCTTGGATGTAGGCTTAGTCGCCTTGGTCTCTTCCTCGAGCTCTGATACCAAATCTGGATGAACCCACATGATTTTGCCCTGCCGGGTGGTCAGGGGTACTAGGTCTTGATTTTGATCTCTAGAGGGAGGGAGATTGACGATGTCCATCGTAGCTCAAAAAATGGGTGTGACACCGTTCATGACCTCTTGGGAAGGCAGAATGTCGAACCGTATAGAGATCATGTTGGCCGTGACTGTCTTCTCAGTGTTGTGCAGAGTGATCGCCTTAGCATCGATCAACCCCTGGATCCTCCTTTTCAGTATGTAACATGCCTTTGTTGGGTGGTGTACGTATCTGTGGAAGATGCAGTATTTGGGGTCGTCAGTACTGCCGGCTTCTTGGGGCCGCCTTAGCTATGGAAGGGTGATCTTGCCGCTTTTGACGAGACACTCGAATATACTAGGGATATCGTCGTCATCGAAAGAGTAGACTTCGACGGGCCTGGATGTCCCGGGCTTCGTCTGCGTGGTCGCCGTCGTCTTTTGTCTGGAGGTATTGACTGTCAGAGCTTCTTTTCCCTTGGAGCTGCGAGGATGGTCGCTGCTGGGAGATGACCTTTTGCCTCTATCGGAGGCGGAGATCATGATGCCATTGTCGCGCGCCTTGCGACTGTTGTCTTCGGCGGCCACTGCCGAGATGATGAACGAAGGCCACTCATGGAACTGATATGGTCCTGTAAACACCGAGACTACGGGAAGGAGGTTCTTCCTGCAAATGTCTACTAACGCCGAGTCCGGAACTCCTGGAGGCATTTGTAAGGTGGCCTGACGAAAATGTTCGACGAAGGTGCGAACGTCCTCCTTTTTCCTTTGTTTGACTTCGATGAGAGAGGACATAGACATGTCCATCCCACCCTCGATGAGAGAGGACGTGAAGAATAAAGCTTTGAAGTCTTCGAAGGAAGTAATGCAGTTGTCCGCCAAGCTACGGTACCACTGATAGGCTACTCCTGAGAGGCAGCCTTTGAACACCCGAGTGAGGTGGGCGTCGTTCCCTTGTAGCAACACCGTCATCATACTGAAATAGTTTATGTATTGACTGGGCGATGTTTTTCCTTCGAACAGAGCCATAGTCTGAGGCTTGTACTTCAGAGGAAAAGGGGTTTCTTCCCAGATAGCTGGGTAGGGTTGGTTGATTCCCAGTTTCTTGAGCTGATCTTTGTACTTCAAGGCGTCGAACTGGGCTTTCAATTCCCGTACTGCCTGCGTCAGATTTTCGGTCGGAAGCGAGTCTACGGAGTGGTGCGGAGTTGGTTGTATCGTAACTCCAGCGGGAGGTAAGGCATTCCCTGAGTGAGGAAGCGGAGGAACTGCTGACTCTTGATCTAGCGCAGGCTCTTGGCTCGGGTAGGATGGTAGTAAGTCCACCCCCACACGTATCTGAGTTGGCGGGACCGATGCTTGAGCCATGGCAGTTGCGTGCTGAGCTAGCATCATCCGGTGCATATTCTATATCGTGGATTGCATTTGTCTCAGAGATATTTCCACCATTGTGATGCGTTGTTCCGTGTTTCCTGACGGCGAAGCTTCCTCACGTTCGTCTTCAATGGCTTAGACTCCCATTTCCCTGGGCGTCCTCGAAGGATAAGTATAGGTCGCTGCAGAAGTCGACTCTATACTCTCAGCATCTGATCTGGGAGATTGGCGACCCCCAGCGTCGGCATCAGATGAGTACGAAGCCGGTTCCTGTGACCTTGCACGGGTGTTTTGGAACACCCCAGCTTCAGTGTTCCTGAGGAGGTCTTCGAATCTTCTTCGGCTCGGAGGCCCTGCGGGATGACGTCTTGAGCTCGGCCCTTCTCTAGGTATGTGAGAAGCTATGTTCACGGACGCATACGCGGGCTCTTCTTCCGGGAAAGACTGAGAGTAGCTCAATCGGTCAAAAATTGGCCGTTTTTCCTTAGAACAGTAACAGTCAATCATAATTTTATGACTATTACAATATTGCTCGCTAGGGGGCGTAATAGACATGTTGGAATGTCCCCTCTCCTTACGCTTCTGGATTAAGTATTTGCGTAGGTCAGGGGTAGTAGCAACTTGAGCTTGCTTTACGTCGTTGGACTTTGCCTGGCGTAAATTAGAGATTCGCTCAGAGTGGCGTAAGGCTGAAGAGGTCCTCAGCTGGCCGTCGGCTTCCCGCGTAATCCGGAGGGTAGGCAGATTGCTCCTTCGCTGGCGTAACGGCCGAGGAGTCGAGTCTTCCGCTGCCTGCTTCCCTTCGCGGGAATCACGATGTTCATCTGGTTCCTTGTAGAGGTCAGATGTTGTCTTACGCCTGGAGCGTGATTTGTACTTCTGTCCTGGCGCTGAGGCATCACCAGAAGTTTGGTCTGTACCGCGCGTAGCGGGAGACTGGTTCCTACGCGTAGAGCGTAGTGGATACTTCTGGGTTAGCGCTGAGGCTTTGCCCGAAGATTTGTCTGTACCGCGCGTAGCAGGAGACTGATTTCTGCGCGTAAAGCGCAGTGGGTACTCCTGGGTTAGCGCTGAGGCTTTGCCCGAAGTTTTGTCTGTACCGCGCGTAGCGGGAAACTGATTTCTACGCGTAAAGCACAGTGGATACTCCTGGGTTAGCACTGAGACTTTGCCCGAAGTTTTGTCTGTACTGCGCGTAGCGGGAGACTGAATTTTACGTGCGGGGCACGGAGGGAGCGATGCTACCACCTCATTGGTCGGAGAGATGGGAGAGATCGGAGAGATCGGAGAGTCCACAGGAACGGCGGAGGATGTCTTGGGCATCCACACTTTGCGCAGCTTCCTGTTGTCTTGGACGGAGAGAGAGTGAGAGCTACCCCCAGTCCGAAGCATGTCTTCGTAGGCAGACTGGTCGAATTAGACGACCAGTGTCTTTTTTACGGATCCCACGGATACCGCATCGTGTTGAGCAATTACTTCCTCGTCAGAAGAGAAAGACTTCCCCAGCAGAGTCGCCATCTTGTTTGTGGTATTAAACGAAAGAATGAAAGTGTATTTCAATGACAGGGTTTATACGAGACCCGTGCCCTTTGGTTTACAAACAAACTTGTACAATTCGATCCTATACGAGGATGCGGGAGTACAATTTATTTAATCTGGGTATAAATTGCTATAGGTGTCTGATCTGCAGTCGATCACTTTAGCCCTTGGACTACACGATGTTGAAGAAGTGCCGTGGAAGATGGGTAGCGGCTTCGAAGGTTGCGAAGGAGGGTGGATGCTCGGTGCCAAAGCCGTCGACCCCTACTCTTTGCCTGAGCTCCGGATTCTTCTCTCCTTCTCTCTCTCTCTCTTTTTACCAATTTCTCCGACCTGGTTTGATCTTCCAAATTGTCGACCTTGTTCCCCATTGATAGGGGTCTCTATTTATAGAGTTTTGGTGACAGTGACCACTCCGTCGGTGTAACAACCGAGGAGTGGACAGTACAGTACCCTTTTACACAACGGTTAAAATAACCAATGCCTGCGTATAAATTACCTTTTGAGTGAGCATGTGACGCGTGTCCAACTAAGAGGACAAAACGCGTATATCTGCTGCGAAGATCACGGCGTAGAAGCCACGTAGGTAGGTATCCCTCGTGTAGAAGAGGTTGGCGTAGAAGCCAAATGACTGTCACCCCTGGCGTAGAAGCCAAAATAGGCATAGAAGCCTAACAGGCGTAGAAGCCGAATGGGCATAGAAGCCGAACAGGCATAGAAGCCGAACAGGCATAGAAGCCGAATGGTCGTAGAGACTGAGTGGGCGTTTGAAGCCGAATGAGCACAGATCCTGAATGGGCGTAGAAGCCGCTGCGTACCGTGCCAGAGTGTTGATGTGGACGTCTTCGCCGGAATTACGGCTTTCGAAGGTGTAATCAAATCTCTTACAGAGATTTGCCACCATCCTGTGCATTAAATGCGGAGACATATTTTGAAGGTCTGCAGCCCTTCTGTGCACCCATCGCAGAGACGTGTCTTGAGAGAAACTGTCACCGCTCTGTGCAATTTGACGTAGAGACGTGCCTTGGGCCCTGTACGAAGTACAGCTTTTGACGTGGCAGGTGGTTTGTCTACTGCGGAGCGTAAAACAGCTCATGTTTGCCTGTGTAAAACAAGGCGGCGTATTCCCTTGTACGTAAAAGAGCGGTTTACGCTGGGAGGACTTTGGTAACCGACGGTTTGGTGATATTTTAACCAAATCCTCTGCATTAAATGCCGAGATCCGCCATCATATTGTAGGGCGCGTCCCGAGGGGTCTGCCATCGTTTTCAGCCGTCGTCTGGGTAGCCGTGCAGCACTTTTTGTCAGGAGTCAGAGGCCAGGTTCACTGCGTGACTTGACAGGTTCATTTCGGGGAAGACGAAGCGTTCCTCGTACGCATTAACGCTGCTTTAAGAGCGGCTGAGTTTTACGCCATAGAGGCGATGAAGAACTCTGTCTTACGCTGGAGCGGCCTGGACGTACTACACTTACGCGGATGGTCCTTTGAGCTTATACTTTATGCTGTGTTTTTGCGAAAAAAGCTCTGTTGCACGCTTGATGGCTCTGAAGGACTCTGTTTACGCTGCTCTGCATCAAGAGGCTACGTAGATCCTCCCGGCGTATTTTTCATGCTTCTACAGCTGCACACTATTTTCTCTAGTTTATAGATGTGAAGCAGTCATTCCTCTCGAAATCCAGATCCCTTCTCTCATGACAGCTCTTGTTAATGAGCTGACAATAGAGTATAATGATCGATTATGACTTCAAGAGTTAGAAGCATTGGACGAAAAGAGCTTATATGCTCAGTAGCGTATTAAGTTATATCAAGCTTGTATCTCCAAGCTTTTAATAGAAAAGTCAAAGAAAGAATATTTCATGTTGGTGATCTCGTCCTCATGGTGAGAAGGCCAATGAACCCAACTCACAAATATAAAGGCAAATTCTAGGCTAAGTGGGAGGGACCGTTTGTGGTGGAAATGATATATTCCAATTGTTCTTATAGGCTCATAAAGCCTAATGAAGATTTGTTAATGATGTCGATCAATGAAAAATTTCTCAAAAAGTACTATGTTTAAAACAGGCTTGTGCTTTTCATCCCTAGTGGATCAAATATAAAAATATTGTTACTCTTTCTCATCTTATATCGTTACTTGTATTCAAAAGTTTTGAGTATATTATAAGTAATGGGTCCTCAAAATTCTCCAGTAGAGTAAACATCTACTAAAAATCTATCACGTCCATATTACCTCTGATAGTATTTCACTTTCAAACTTGTTACCCATACTTAGGATAAGTATGTCATGGGTATTAAGTCCTCCATAATCGTCCTCTTAGAATGATATTCTTCCATGTCCATATTATCTCTGAGCAGATGTATTCAATGGATTATAGACCAGAAAATATACCATATCCATATTACCTCTGATAGTATCATTTCGTTCTTGTGTATTACTTGTGCTTAGTTTAAGTGTGCAAAGAGTAATAGGTACACAACATACAAGCATCGATAAAAGTTAAAGAACTTTATTCATTGCAAAATAAAAGTCCATATAAAAACAAAATTGAAATTTTTGTTACATTATTGTGGCTTGGCTGAAAGATCACTAATGATCTTTCATCGTTGAGCTAATTGTTGCCCCTTTTAGTGTTCAGCGACTTCTTTGGCTTCAGCCCTCCAAGCATTTGCTGCCTCATACTTAGTCATAGGAGTGTATATTGTCAAGATGTTTTCCTAAGACTGATCTAATTCTATTTTAGTCTATGCAAGAGATACCAGCTTGTTCACTACTAAATCATAATTAGATGACTCTTCCTTTTTTTCCTTGCCAACTTCTATTGGGATTCTCTAATTAAAACTTGTAATTGACCAATTTCAGAAGTGTATTTATCTTGAGCAGACTCAGGCTGAATGAGTTTTGAATTAGTGTTATTAAACTCAGCCATCAATAGGGCATTCATTTTATTATGCATCCTTTGTTGCTCTTCAAAGTTGGCTTTCTCGATTGTAAACTGATCAGTAATTGCTTTATACTCTTTATAAATAAGAGAAGTAAGGTCTCCCCTACGAAGAGCTAGGTATTGGTTAATCGGATGTTCGAGCTCAGTCAAAATTTGCTCTAAAGCTGCAGTACGAGCATCACCTTTACAGAGCCTCAGGTGTTGATACTTGTAGTGACCATCTTCATCATTTTATCAAAAGCCAAATCCCTTTCAAAAACTAGCCTTAGAACACAGTTCATCATGACATTAAAAGTACTTGTTTGAGCCTTGATTGATGGGCCAAATATTTATCAAAGCTAGGGGTTTCATCTATAGCAGCCGGCCCCCTTTCATGTGAAGGAAAACTATGGTAGTCACAGTGGTAGCCTTGATACTTGTTGTAGGGAACTGCAAGATCTTCATCGACGAGATCTCACCATGATCGACAGTTGAACCCAACAATTCAATATTGGTTGTCACCGCTACAAGTACAGTTGAGACTGCTGACGCCGCTTCTACAGTACTGGCGATTGTAGTTGTGGCTTCAACTACAGGAGTTATTTTGAATAATGAAGCAATCACTTATGTGGTGTGGTCTGAGAGAGCATCTTCTTGAGTCTATGTGCCTATAAAATTGCCAAATTAGGTTAGCGAGATGAATGTCAAACTAAAATTACAAATAGAGGCAAAAGAAATAAATGACACCTTAGCTCATGATATACCTTGTCATTGCAAAGATATATGACAACGTAGCTTGCAATATGAGAAGTTGTGGTGAAGAAAGGATGAAGAGGCACGTACCCCATCCAACTGGGATATATGGGTCTTATGGAGACTGACCATCTAAGTAATTTCTCAAATATGTCAAAGAAGCCTCTATTTGTGGTGTGTCAGCATTAACCAGGAGATTATCATATTACTAATCTCTACATCTATGATTGGCACAGTTGTATCACTTACAACTGGCCCAGTCATATCTGCTTCTATAGGCAGGACTGTATCAACAAGTTCTAGCTTAACGTCTCTGACTTGTTGAGTAGATCCTTCCCCAGCTTCTCTATTTTCTTGACTGAGTGACTCCTCTCTGTCAGAAGATCTAGGAGTAGTGAATTCTAATTCTACTTTAGTTGACTATTCGCCTGACTCAACCGGAACACAATGGGTTACTTTAGTGATAATGGTATACTATATGACACCAGATAATTTTGGAGGAATATAAGTAATTAGCATAAGTATTCTTACTGCAGCATCAAGAATAGGATCTATCTCCATTAACTGAGATTCAGAGACATTAATATCTACAGTCGAGACAATCATTAAGCTAGCTATTGTGGTAGTCGCAGTTGGTGGTATGGAGGTGCTAATCCTCTACATCATTGGTAAACTAACAGATGAACCAGCTCGACTAGGTGAACTAGTTGGTAAAGTTAATAGACTTTTTTGGGTATGGGAAGAGGGCTTTGACTTCGATTGTCATTTCTTTAAAACAACCGCCTTCTTCTTATCCGGTTGATCCTCCGAAGGAGAAGCAATCAGATGCTTCTGAGGTCAACGAACATACAGACCGGGAGCAGTATGATCTACTGTCACTCAAGGGAGTGGCTCAAGAATTTATCCATAGGATCAGTGTCTTCTACTTACATCAAAAGGTCGATGCCTTCTTCCTTGGATGCATCAGCCTCCCTTGCTATAAACCTAAAGCTACTTTGCATGTTGTAATGTGGGTGAAACTTATTAATGGAAGAATAAAACTTGGTGAATGTGTGCAACAGGCGTTGTATAACCCATACTAAAATAGCGCCATGCTCAAGCTCCATCTACTAGACCCCCTTTTTTTTAAGACAAGGAGTGGAGTTTCCAATAGGGAGTTCATCATATCCGAACTGCCTTACAAAATGACTGGGCAGATAAGGGTCAAAGTAGCAATTATCATCACTTCTATACATCAAATAAGATTGTCGAATGTTGACCAGCCAAAAGAAGACCCCAGCTAGCAAGTTGGATCGGGTAGTACCGTCATCAGTGAAACTTTTGCCTTGGTGTTCAGGTACAACCTTAGGGGAGACAAGTAAAAATTCCAACTCGTGCCCATGTTTAATGCTTTCCTAGTGTTGAAAATGGTGTTATCCTCCTATTTAGAGTGTCTATATCTACACAAGAATACATGCTCTATTCCATCTTCAACACTTAAACTAGGAGCCATCAAGTCACTGTTATGGAGTATTAACTACCCCATCAGGTACGCGAAGGAAAGCTCAGTTTTGGGAAATTCCTTCCGGCTCTGTTACCAAATTGTGACTAAGCTCTCGAAGACCGACGTTTATACGACACACCATGGCCGACAGGAGAGCTAGTTTATGTTTGAAAGCTAAATGCATCATAAGAAATATAACATTCATGTAAAGTCAATCTACTACACCCGAACCCCGAGGAACTATCCATCGATGGAGCCATAAAGAAAAATACCCGATCAATAGAGCTTTAGAAGAGATCTCTTTATGGGTATGCTTGAGAAAACTGTAAGCAGGTGTCCTAGATGCGATACCGCATATAGGCACATCAAAATCTTTATCTCCTCCTTAATGATCTCTAATGAGTTATTCGACTCTGCTAGCACTCATGGGTTGGATTGGCTGGATCTCAATAGCCTTTTCTGTTCCTTTCTTTGCCTGATTATTGAAGAAATAATTGTACCAATTCTGGATATAGACGGTGCCAGAGTTAGTATTACATTAGTGGTTGCACGCCAAATAATGACACAACAACTCCTGATACACTTTAACAAGGCGAGGTTTTTTTTCTGCCCAGACATTAAGTTCCCGGTTGGTTAGGACGTATTCCTCGTAAGGAACTTCCCCCATTGGCAATTCTGATACTTCCCTTATTTCATGTAATGCAAATCCAAGCTCACCATGTGGAATGACAATTGTCCCAGTTCGAGCATTATACCGCTCCAACAATGCCATGAACATGAGCTAGTTGAATTCAAGACCATAGCAAGTTGCCAAGAAAGCGTTATACAAACACAAATCTAATAAGTTCTCTACGTAATGCTCTAATATCCATTCAGGCGCACGACACCAATTAGTGTTGTTATTAGTCAACCACCCCGATAGTCGGACGTTCCTCAGAGGGTAAATACCGCCAGCCTTAATATAGCGGTTAGCAAAAATGAGGGATTGAATGGGTTGGATGAGGGAAGATTCTTTATTTGGCACGGATCCAGGTTGAAGGCCTCGCATCTGAATACTGTGTCCAGCTGGAGTGCTGTAAAAGAAGCTTTTTCCTTGGCCATCCCTTTTGTGACAAATTTTCCCTAGTTTGGCCCCATTAACCCAAGGAGCCAAGTCCCAATCTATTTTCTTGGGTGGTTGGCCAGGAAAAATGCAGACAATGGGATGTCTCATGCTATCTTAGGGAGATACATTACCCTCCTATGCATATTAAATAGTCACTTCTCCCTCTTAGGTTTTGGTTATGACGTTCGAACAATTGCATCACCAAACAAAAATGTGGGCTTTGTGTATTGTTTATTAGCCAAAGAAGTGAGGTGCTCGCGCTTATTAAAGATGTCAACATCCACTCTCTTTGACCATCTATCAGTAGTTGCCTAGTCGGAGACATACTCTTATTAGATTGGGGAAATTCAGCGTGGGATAGGACCTTCATATAGTTGGTATGTAAAAGACTAGCAGTAGACCCCAACATGTTAGCTAAGGAATCCATGGAGATGTCAACTGCAGAAAGACACAAAGGTAAAATCAATCTATATGTACAAGGATGAATACACATAAAGGTAATTTCTTCTATCTTTCAAAAGAAGATCTCATATTCCTAGCTATGATGAAAAGTATATGGGTATGCATATTCTTTAAGAAAGCGTGTTGTGGCTGAAAAATGAAAGGAACGCACAATTCTCAAAGTTTCTTAGAAACTTAAAAACAAAGCGCATATTGTCATCTCTACTCTAAATGAGGACAAATGTGCCAACTTGCCAAAAGACTGGAAGGTCCGCATAATTGATTTTCTTTCACTCCACAAGAGAAATGTGCGCCAAAGCAGTTGTTTCCACCCTTGATGAGGGAAAATTGCAGCAACTCGCTAAAAGATTGGAAAGTATGCAAAATTGATTTTTTCCACTCTACAAGAGAAAAGTGCACCAAAGCGATTATTTCTATTCTGAATAAGAGAAAAGTGTATATGCCAGCTCTCTTTATTTGATGTCACATCATCATCTTATTCCTTATTTCTTTTACAAATGTACACATAATAGAAAGAAAACGAAAGTCCTATCGTGCCTATCAGAGGAGGATGAGCTGATGGATGGGGAGTGGCCATCGATCGTGGCATTTTTAAACCCTCCACCGCAGACTGAGTCATCATCAGTCTCGTAAAGGGTCTTATCGTAGGTACACGAGAAAAAGAGGCCAACCCTTTCCCCTTGCTTTCCTTCCTTGTTGCTTGAGGGTTCTTGGGCACCATCGGAAGAACTTGAGGTTGAAAATGAAGTTAGGGTTTTGAGATGAAAAAAAATTTTAAAAGATGCTAAAGAGTCCTCACTCAAACCCATCTATTTAAATACTGGAGGCAAAAACCCTTCAGCTACTAAAGTGGGCGCTTTAGGATTCGTGCCCTATATCATGCCAAAGAGATCTTGGCAGCTCATTAAATCCTCAACCACGTTCGCTAGACTGTTATGATTCTGCCATAAATACGCACGTAGAATCTAAACCACCTCTCCATGCTTCTATGATTCAAAGTATTTCGAATTTATTTTAAAAAAAATTGAAAACATTGAAGGGGGTCTTGTAGAAGCATAAAAAAAAACACCTCCACAGAATGGTAAATCCAAAGGAAGTATGGTGCGCCCTGTCATAAACTGAACTAGCAAGAAGAGTGGCACACTTCAACAGTGTTTTAGATGATGGCACACTTCCTTAAAACAAGACAGAGGCACGTTTTGGTCCAACTTTACAAAAATAGGCGGACAATTCTTATATTTCTTCCCCTATATTTAATGCAATGAATCTGACAGACTGGCACAATAGTCGAGAATATCAGAGTTATTATGGCAAGTGATTTTAATACGCAGACCCAAGTTGTCATTTAGTGGTCTATCCAGCTATACTCTAACAGAGTGTGCCATTTTGTCAAACTCCAACAGAGTGCACTATTTTGCCAAACTCAAACAGAGTATGCCATTGTGCCAAGCTCTAACAGAGTATGCCATTATGCCAAACTCTTACAGTGTGCACAATTATAACCATTATATCTAAATCTTATCGAAGTATGCCAGTAGGGCCATTGTCCGTAAACTCTATCAGAATGCGTCGATATTATTGAACTTCTTCAATTGTGTATCGAAGACTCTAACCGATAGTAAGCAGTTATAATTACTTGTCTTTCATGCCTTATTTCTTGTGAGACATGCACAAATAACTGTCCCCACGACCTATACTTTCCTTACATAAGGAAGCTACGGGTCAAGCAGGCAGCATGTTGTGCACCCACTTAACAGAATGTGAGCTATGAAAAATCTTAAAAGTGCGTGACAAACAGCAAACACAATACAAATTTCCTAAAGTGCATGCATACTCCTATAACCGTTCCCGAGTGCTATAAATATAGGGTCAGTACATCCGACACACACACAGACAGAAGGAGAAGGACAAAATCTCTAAGTGCCAGTGCTACCAAGGCTTTGTTGCTCAAGTTCTCCAAGTGTTCAAGTGTTCTAGTATTTCTTCTTTGTGTCGAGTGGTTCAAGGAGTAAAGTGATCGACTACAGATCAGATCTCCATAGCTACACTTTACCAGAATTATTGTACTTTAGATTCTTATGCAGGATTTATTGTACTTTTCTTTTATTTCAAGTTTGTAATAAAAAAGTTTATATAACTTTTTGTTTATGGCAAACAGACAACTATATTGATCGATATCTTTCATCCTTAAGTAGTACCACTCAACTTTATTTGTCATTTCGGATATAATCCACCTACAGGGTTTACATGACAATCCTTATGATTTCCTTAACGGGACATCATCAACCCGGTGTATCGGGACATGGATTCCTTTTATAATCAATAGTCCATCATACGCACAATATCATTACCCAATTCATAATAGTTATTGATCCATAATGAATCTTACTCTTTTATGAGTCAAAATAATGCACACTGCATATATATATTTGTTATTATATCCAGATCAAGAGCACAAGCATCCATAATAACAGAGGTATTTGTTCTCTTATGTAGTCAGTACAAAGAAAATAACCTCAAGTGGTCATGTTCAATACACACAAAGTGTACTAGTGTAAACATATAGTTAAGATAGACTAATATCATATTACACTACAACTTTACTAATGGTTTGTTCAAATCCATCTAGGTTATGAACTATTTATATATTCCACATGAAACTGATAATATGATCTTCTATGTGACACCACACATCATATTATCTACAATATAGAATATCGTACACTTGCATTAACATTATAACAAATACAACATGCAAATATTTTTCCATATGATTCTTATTTAATAATAAGGAAATATAGTCAATACAAAGTGATGCTTTTAGTATATAACCCTAACAACAAGTCCACCGAATACTCCCCCAGTGGAGTCATTTCAACCTATCACGTCCATAATTAACTCTGATAGTGTCCCACTCTCAACTTATTGTCCGTACTTAGTCCAAGTATGCCATGGGCAATAAGTCCACAACAGCTCCCCTAATGAAGCTATCTAGGACTATCACGTCCACGATGGCATGGTTCACTACTTATGCTATAGTATTTGGCATATTACCAAGCCACTATTGAAATCCCCATGGATTTTTAGCATCAAGCCTATCTATCATATCGACATCACTGTTGATAGAAATGTGTCATGCCCCAGTCCCAAAATACACGGAACTAGCCACGTGGAAATGGCCAACTGGTAAGACTCCGAAGGATTTTCTAATTTAATGGGCCTATCAAAGCAGACTTGTGTTGTCCAAGGTCAATTAATCAATCTATATATCTCTCTTTGATCCAACAGTTAACTATATCTCAATCCACAAGAATATGAAATGAAATAAAAGACAACTTGTATCATGATGTGCACCCTATACAACACTTGTCCGAATAGACTCAAAATCTATAATATAAATCTAGAAATACTAGGCTATAATAGCAGATAAATAGGTAAATAGAAGATAATATATGAACAGTGAAAGAATATAATATAAATATCTAATAATAATACATGTATACAAGATGATACCCATCAACAGCTCTAGCAAATCACAACGTCAATCAACTCTGTAATCTGGCACGAAACCAGCTCCTCAGAGGGCCCTAGTAAGATACAAAAATTACGTGTCATAATGTAAATACTGTGTAAACAAAAAGAAAGAACTAACCATCTATGAAAATTCAATTTGAGGACAACCTTGGTACATATGGGTAGGTCAGGCTAAGGTAGGGTGGTTGGCATAGCTCAAGGCTAGAGGCTATGTATGTTTCCATTACAAAAATAATAAAGTTTTGCTAACATTGATTGTAAATTAAAAAAAGAGAAAAGTATAAAGAACTCCTAAACTGATACTTCTAAGTACAATTGAATTGATTCTGGGGATGTATGACGATGATGATCGAGTATTGTAGCTGACTTCTTTACTTCATTAACGATCGACTGACGAAGGGGATTTGTGAAGTCTTTGGCTCAAATATTCTAAAATTCATTATAATATTTGATAACAACTCGTTACCGTTGCTAAAAATTTATTTATTTATTTGTTCATTGGCCTTCTCATCTATGCATATAATAGTTTTGAATAAATTAACTCACAATAAAATAATCATAAATATTTTATTATAAAACTTTAATTTTTTTTACAATCACATTCATCACCAAATTAGATTTAAAAGTTATAAAAAATGTTATAGAATAACTAAATGATTCTTAGAATACATAAAGATCTGAAACATCCCTATATGAGGTATTTTCTCTACAAGCACCTTGCTCCATAAACATCATAAACATCTTCTCTAGGTGGGTCATAGCAGCTAGGGACTTCTTTAATTTTTTTTATTAATCTCTATTCGTTCTGCATCAAAACTCTCTCATCTTTGATATCTCAGCCCTTAGCATAGGATCTGTCTCGGAGGTTTTGGATGTTGCAGTTGAGCGAGAGAAAGTTGTTGGCTTAGGTATACATGATAAGACCCCGAACATAGCATGATCGATTCTTTAAGACTTTTTCAACAACTTTATCTTGTGCTAATGTCAAGCCTTGTGTTTCTCCCTCCACTTGAATTGCCACAATCTTTTCTTGAAATTACAAACATTTCTATTATAATGATCACAAGGCTCACAAAACATCTATAACAAATCTAGATAAATAAAGACATGCCTAGTTAAGTACTGAATAATATATGAATAGTTTTGACATAAACAATGACCAATGTAGTTTAAATGACATGGGAAAGCAAAATATAATAATATATCATCAGCATATTGTACATAACAAAGATTTTGGTGAGCAATGTCAATGAATAATATATGAATGTAGTTTAAATTCTTAGATGATTTTCTTTTGAGTTTTATCACCAGGTTTGAGTTTTATCACGAAAATTTGTACCTATAAGAGGACCTCAAGAGCTCATCAACTATTGCCCAACTACAGATTTGAAAGGCTTGGATGCACCATATTAGAATTACATCTAGAACTTATCCTACATTACAGTGTCAACCTCCTAAGAAGACGTACATAAGAAAAAAGGATTGCACAAAGAAGAAATGAATCAATAATTCGACCAAATAATAACTATTGCAACAAGCACCAACCAAACTAATCATACTACTTCACATTATAGAAATTTTATGACCACAAAACACAAGCATGTGTTCTGAACTGCTAACTACACAGTTTACCAGTACATACTTTGTGCTGCTCTTATCCAGAATATGAAATACCCTATGTAGGGTAAAAAAAATAGCACTGCGCCAAAAGTGCAGGGTTGTATAACTAATGATGTACCATTGACTTGCGATCAGAGACTCTGTTGGGAATAAAACACAAAAATTATTTTCCAAACCAGAGAGTACGTGCAAGATAACCGAGCAAAACATACAAACAAAAAAATACCAAACACAAATCGTAGACAAAGAAAATTTTAAGTGAAAAATCCAGATGGTAAAAAACTACGGTACGATCAAAGTCCAACCCTGAATAACCTCCACTAATGGAATAAAAAGATTACACCCACTGCAAGCTCCTCACCGATCCAATACGGATCACCTTAACACTTTGGAATAGAAAATAGATTACAACCACGAAGAAAAAATATAATAAAAAATATCCCAATCCTTCTTTCTCCTCTCCAAAGTTGCAATGGCACTCTTGCACCTTTTTTCCTCTCTCTTATTATTTTTTTCTCATGTTATTGTATATTGCATGAGCCTTTATATAAACTCTTGCATGAATTATGGTTTCCATATGAAAATCTATATATGGAAGCCAAAAATATTTATGAAAATTCAATTACAATCAATTATATATTTAATGGAAATCAAATCATATATTAGCTTACCATAAATTGAAAATCTAATTATATGAAAAGTTAATATATGAAAGATCCAATCATAAATATATAATTAAAGTCAAAGATGGAAATCCAATATAATATTTGCTTACCATAAATATTCTAATACACGGCGCTCGATACACTTTTTGAGCTTTTCTGACACACAGATGACGCTCGTTGCACTCTAAGATATTCTCCACATAGGATGGGAAACCCACCCACTCCAACAAATCTCCCCTTTCACAACTATGTAGAGGGAGTCGTCATCCTGATGATCCGCCTATAGTACTCAAACATTTTTCTTGAAAGAATCTTTGTGAACATGTCTACTCCGTTGTTATCTATATGAACTTTCTCAAGCGTCGCTTCCTTCTTTTCTATAATATTCCGTATCCAATGATACCGGGTCTCAATGTGCTTGGACCGGCTATAAAATGTCTTATTCTTCACAAGGTGAATAGCACTCTAACTATCACAAACCAAAGGATACTGCTCTTGCTTTATCCCAATTTCCTGCAACCGCTTCTTTATCCATAACAACTCCTTGTAAGCCTATGTCGCCGTAATGTACTATGCCTCTATCGTCGACAAGGCAACACACTTATGCAACCGCGACTGCCACGATACTGCTCCACCAGCAAATATCATCATATAGCCCAAAGTCGATCGCCTTGTGTCACATCTCCAGCCATATCAGTATCAGTATACCCAACCAGCTTCGGCTCGTCACCACCAAAAAAAAGTCTCCAATCGACAGTGCCCTGAAGATATCATAGAGTCCACTTGACCCTACTCTAATATACCCTTCCAGGAATAGAAGTATACCTGCTAACTGTGCCAACTGCGTGAGTGATGTCTGGCCTCGTACACACTATAGCATACATAAGACTCCCCACAGCTGAGGCATATGGAGCCCGCTCCATATCTTCCTTATCATCCTCGGTAGATGGACACTGCTCCTCAGTAAAATTAAAGTGAGCCGTAAGGAGGTTACTCACTTTCTTTGACCCGTCCATCCCGAAACGCTGAAATACCTAGAGAATATACTTCTTTTAGAACAAGTGTAGCAGCTTGGACTCTCTCTCTCTCGGCTGATCTCTATCCCAAGAATAGTCTTTGCTTCATCCAAATCTTTCATAGAGAATATCGTACCCACTTAGCGCTTCAACTCTATTATCCTAGTAGCATTTTGACCCACCAGTACCATATCATCAACATAGAGAAGTAAAATAATAATTAAAATTATCCTCGGCAAAGTATCTCACTAATACACTGTGGTCCGATGTCATCACTGCGTAACCATGCCACCCATAAATGACTCAAACTTTCGATACCATTGTCTCGGGGCCTGCTTCAGACCATACAAGCTCTTCCTTAACTGGCAGACCAAGTATGACTTGCCCTTCTCGTAGAATCCCTCTGGCTGCTCTATGTACAACTCCTCCTCAAGATTACTATAGAGAAATACCGTCTTAACATCTATTTGCTCAACCTCCAAGTCAAAACTGGCTGCCAATGCTAGCACCCGAATAGACAATTGTTTGATGACTGATCTCATAATAATCTACGCCTTTTCGCTGACCGTAGCCTTTAACTACCAGCCTTGATTTGTATTGAGGGCGAGTAGCATCATCTGTCTGATTCACTCTGAACACCCATCAATTCTTCAAAGCCTTCTTGCCCTTTGGCAACCGTACCAGATCATAAGTAGAGTTGGCCTCCAAGGAACTCATCTCCTCCTGCATGGCCTCCATCCACTCCTGCCTGTGTTCGTCTTATATAGCCTCTACGAAACTTTTGGGTTCTCCACCATCAGTCAGTAGCATATACTCACCCGGTGAGTATCTCGTAGATGGTCGACGCTCTCTATCGCTCCTTCTCAATAGAACCACTAGTGTTGGGTGTATACCAATAGCCTCCTCCTCAGGAACTGCCCCTTCGGCATGCTTATCCTCCTAAAGATCTCTTTGACCATCGTCAGCAGGCTAATGATCAAGGTTGGGAGCAACTTTATGTACTGGCTCTGCCATAATTGGATTCTCTGTGATGTCCTCTGGAAACTGCTCGAAGCAAAATGATACTAACTCAGGCAATTCCTCAGCCTTAGAAGGTATCTAAGAATCTTGAGTATTGGTCAAGGTCTGATCCTCGACGAATACCACTTCCCTGCTTCTGTAGAGCTTTCTTCCTACTGGGTCATAAAGTGTATAGACAAACTCATCCCGACCGTAACCGACAAAGATGCACCTGCGAGTGTTTAGTTTCAAGGCCTTCGTGTATGTACTGAAGGACGAGAGATCTAAACTTGAGCCAAAGATGAGGCGGATTGTATGATGACTCTTTATCATACCAAACTTTGTTAGGCACATCACCCTGCAAAGGAGCACTAAAAGATAAATTCATAATATAAGCAGCTATGTAGAGAGCCTCACCACAATATCTACCCGACAAGTTTGCTTCTGACAACAAATACCGTACCCTCTCTATCAGCGTCCTATTCATCCGTTCCACTACATTGTTGATCTAAGGTATCTTTGGCGGAGTCTTCTGGTATCGTATCCCTTGCTCTCTACAGTATGCATAAAAGGGACCGATATATTCACCGCCATTATCCGATCAAACACATAGCAGCTTCTTGCCCATTTTTCTTTCAACGGAGGCTTGAAACTCCTTAAAAGTAGGCAGCATCTGATCCTTAGTCTTTAAGGCATAGACCCAAACCTTCCTGGAATAATCATCAATAAAAGTTATAAAGTAAGAAGCACCACCAATAGATTTTACCTTCATAGGATCGCAGACATCCAAGTGAATCAACTTGAGCAACGCCGGCTTCCTTGAACTTGGGTGACTTTCGAAAGATATCCTATTTTTCTTCCTTGCCAAACAGTGCATGAAGCTCTCCAGCTTTGTAGACTTGAGTCCTAGATGAAGGACCGTAAGGCAACTTTATAGAGGGGGTGAATAGAGTACAGCGGAATAATTTACCTAATTTAAAATTAAGCAGAATGAAGGCTGTTAACTGCTAACAGTTAAAAACAAGATAGTAAAGTAAAGTAGTAAGAGAGAGAAAACATAAACACCATGATGTATACTGGTTTTTCTCTAAGATGACTAGTCCACTCCCGAGAACTAAAGCTCGGAGTTTTATCTACTATAATCACCAATAGTGAATCACAAGTTTTGATCCGAAGGCTTTTCGACTTCTTTAAACCACGAGATATGATATGAAGTCTCGCAACTTCACATACTATGAGTTTTGATCCGAATGCTCACAACTTCACACAGAAGAGGGGCTTGATGAACCAAGCTCTTTACAACTCTATAGACTTCTAGACCGAGACCGCACTTGGCACTTAGAAGGCTAGGAAGTTAATCTTGGAGATAAGAAAGTTTAGGCTCTAAGGGTTTACTCACTATAGGATAGAAAGATTGAGAATGGTTGAGTGAGTAAGAATGTGAAAATCTAACTCTATTTATAGGTTATTACCAAATCGAGTTTAGCCAGAATTCAGTAGAGAATATTTAAATATTCGAACAATGGAAGCCAATAAATCAAGAGCTAATTAAACTGGTTGATTTTATACAAAAAGGGTAACCAAATTCGGTACCAATTTGGGATAAATTTGGCCCGAGTTTGGTTGCTAAGTATGGTAGGCTTTGTGAATTAATATAGACTGATTTTGTGGTTGGGTTCGAGGTTTATTTAAGTGGACTGAGTTGCTTTCTAGTTGCCAGTGCCACTCGACTTATAAGAGTCCTAGACTCAAATAAAATATTAAATTATATATGAAAACCAAGAGCACTGTTGATGCCAAACTTCTGAATATCTGCTTACTTGAAGACATTTTTTCCTTGACGACAGTTGTTCAAAGATAACCAGATCTGGGAATCTGAATATCTTTCAAGGGCTTCGCCCCCAAACCCCCAGGATGGGCGCTGCCTCCTCGACCCTCGTCCACTGACAGGGCAGCAGAACCTCCTAGTGCGAGGCTCCAGATAAGTTATAGGCTGTTGGACAAAATCTTCTGGTATAATGCCGTCTTTGGCTCATCGTCATATAGCATATGTCCATTGCTTATCTTGCTTATTGCTTTCTATAAGTACATGTTAGACAAACAAGGAAATATCCAGAACCAAATATTATATATCTGGACAATACTGAGTTTAAGTAGAAGATACTATAGTGATTGATCGATTGCCATAATGCTAAACTTAATTGATTAGCCATATTCAAAAATTCAATATAAACATTGGGCCAACACTAGAATCACGTTCATGTTCACTAAGTAGCTCATCCCCTTCTCGCTAATGTAGTTGAGCCGCCTATGCCACAACTCTCTAGACGCATCAATAAGTGCGTTTACCTCATGTACCACTTGTGCTCTCCCTTCAATATAGTAGAGTTCGGACCTCTTGCTTCCTCTGACAATCATCATCGAACCTCTGTAAAGATTTTACTGACTGTTCTTGAAGAGATTGAAGAAATCCTCGTCATCCAACCTTCCAACCGACATCAGGTTGAAACGGATATCAGGAACATGACCAAAATTTGAATTCAAACACTAATCCATTAGTGATCTTATTCCTCGATTTCTTTTTCCACACAATACTCAAACAACGTAATACTTATGAAGTCTTCAAATACAATATTCAAAATAATTTTTAAAATTTATACCTTGTAGTCAAATAAATATAATGATAATCTTATTAACTTCCTCAAATGTTAATGACCAATTCACTCATATCTTAATCTTCATAAAAATTAATGATTTAACAAAATTGTCAATTCTGCCATATTGAATTCTCAACTCTTTATTTAAATTAATATTTATCCTCAAAATTTAAGGCACCTTGTCTCTCTTTTTTAAGTCATATTCTCTTCATAAATCATTACTACGGTCAAACCCCAACAATCAAGGTCTAAGAAAATCCTACTTACAGTCATACAACATTCAATCTAGAGAAAACATGCATGGTTATGGTCACTTTTGTTATGGTATTGCAGTCTCTGTCGGGGTGTACTATTAACTATATTCTAGCAAGAGAATCACTGATACAAGCTATGGTACTAGAAAATTAATTAATCAATCAAATAGACAAAAAGAACAGAAGGAAAGAACAAAACATAGCCTTCTAACATAACCATAGGTTTAATAATGTATCCAAAGTTTGATACCTCTCCCTTTGGTAGCACTATTTCTACTACAAGCACACCCACTGCTAACTCTCTTACCTACTGTAATTGTTTATACTAGTTGTTCTTATCACTCAAGTGTACGCCAAGTACAACACAACACACTAAGTGTCACTACCACGTCCCGAAAATAGGGGTAATTTTTGATTTTTTATAATATTTAATATTATGGTAGTTACAATTAGATAATTTTATGATAAGTTTTATTTTTTATTTTATTTAAAATAATTATGTGTGATGTGTAATTAAATATAGTGTTAGATGCAGTGTTCATTTGTTTTGAGCTAGCAAACTTGACCTAGAAGCCCAGTAGAGGAACACCTGTCCGAATTATGGGATTTTGAGGTTAAATTGTTTATTTTAGAATTAAGTTATTGGAGGTTGTATTTAATTACCGTATTTTTATTTAATTATTGTGCATTGTCTTTGCTTCGATATTTGGAGCACTACCCTAGCTTTTGTCTTCCAACAAGTTTCACAATCTTGCCCTAGACATGCCCGCCTTCCATTCTGCTATTTTTGCAACTCATAATTGTGCTCTCTGTACATTATTTCTAGCCGCACAAAAATCGTTGCGGACGTTATTTAATAAATTCCTATTTTGTATCGTTGTGCGTTCCAATCGAAAATTGGAGGCAATCTTAACCTATTTTTCGTACGGCCCAAATTAGGGTAATATCCTGTTCTGAGTCTTCTTCATTATTGGTATTGATGACCTGACCTGATTTTGGTCCCATGTACTCCTAATTAATTGTTGAACACAACTTGCATTTATTTCCAATTAATTTGAGGATACCATTTTTATCTGATTCCGTAAATCCCAAATTAATTCCAGTGCCCTGCTAATTGAGCCCGTACCAGTCTTACAGTGCCCCCTGACCCTACAAAATACCGGACCCCGAATCGTCCGCCAAATTTTCTCATTTTATGTGTTTGTGCAATTTCCCGAATTTAAGGGGCTAAGTTGCAATTATTCAATTGTAGGTGTCATCACCCCATTGTCCAAGACCAAATGGAAAGGTTATTTATTTGTGGACCAAATTGCATTTTTCCCCCACATGAAATTTCCTTCATGTTTAATCTGGACCACCCACTTAATTGGGTGCATCCTCACCATTAGATGCACAACCCTCTTCCCTATATAATGTCACATCTACCCATTTCCCTAGAAAACCCTAATCCCCAAGCAAGCCCCATATTTCTTCTCCTACGTATGAAAAATTTTCTTCTTCTTCCATTCTTCTTCTCTTCTTCTCCTTCTTTTCTTCTTCTTCCTTTCTTCATTTTTGAAATTTAAATTTGAAGGAGGGGGGGGAATACTGTTCAGTTTCCCCCATACTGCTGCTGCCGCACCTACTGTTCCCGGCGGCATCTCCCTACTCCGCCGAACTCCTCCCGCTGGCAGCCGCTGCTCCCCATTCCCTCTGCCGCAGTCCGGCGACCGAGTCCCCTACTCCGGCTACTCCTCTCCCATCTCCTCCCTACTATCGATCTCTTCCGGCGACCCCGCACCAACTGCTCCCCGACCTTCCCTCCTCTCCGGCCCGTAGCATTTCCGACGGACTGCTCAGTCCTCCGACCCGACCGTTGCTAGCGCCGGCTCGGCTGCTCCTCCCTCTGCTGAGAGCTCCGCCGACCTGCTGCCCGCTGCACTCCGATTTTATCGTACTCCGGCTACCCTCCCTCTGCCGTTCTTCCCGGAGCTCCTCCCCGCTGGAACCGCTGCTCTGCGTTCACCACCTCGGCTTCATTCATCCATCATCTTCCTCCACTGCGAAGAAGCTTTGCCGAGTCAATCACTTCATCTTCCACCGGTAAAATCCTTTCCCACTACGTTCCTTTACATTGTAGTTAATCTCCTTGATCATGAGTATCGATACTTATTTAGTATTATAGCATGTGTGGTGTTATGTGAGTATATTAAGAATATGAGGAAGAAGGGATGGAGAGGCAGCAGTTGATATGGGGAAGGTGATTTTGAGGAGGATCCAATGGGTACAGATCAGTAGGAGTTTTAGAAAAACATAGAAACGATGATGATATACACTTGCATGCCACTATTCATGACCATAATAAACTTTCTTTACCCCTCCTTGTTCACACGACACCACTCTTTAGATGTTGTCAATTCTTTTAACTAATAAATGGCAAGATGTAGAGTTGAGTTTATATGGAGACTAGTGTGGATATGCTGTTGTGTGAACAAAGAAGAAGAAGAAGTCGTGTTGAAGTAATATTATGTGTGTTGTTTTGTGAAGACAGTGGGTGGATATCAATGATTGATGGAGGAAAAATATAGTGGAAGAGAAACTGTGTGCCCTCCATTCCTATGGGTGCAATAATCATTAGGTTCTCTTTTATATAAAGCCCTCATTGTTTTCCATATTTGCATAAGATTTCAATAATTAAGAATTGGAGCATTAGTTGTTAACAAGTTGTATTACCAATACTTAGTATATATTAAATATTTTGTTATCAAGTACTTATTACATATCGTATACCATATTTGTTATATATTATATACCAAATTTGTTAACAAATACTTATCATATATGATATACCCTTATTTTGTAACCAAATACTTACTGTGTATTATATACATTTATTTTGTTAACAAATACTTAGTAAGTATTATTTGCCATTATTTTTAGCAAATACTTGTTATGTATGTATGTATGTATGTATGTATGTATAAGAAATTTTATTTATAGAAGTATAGGTATTTTGTACGTAAGTTTCGTACCTATATGTTAAGTATTTTGTTATATATTTGTATAAGTAAATTCACATAAGTATATATTTGGTAATTTTGAATGCTTAATTATTAATTACATAAAAATATATGTTTTATGTAAAAAGAAAAGAAAAAAAATGTTTTCTTATATATATACATATTCATATTTACAGTTAGGGTGTTACCATATATATACTATAATAAAACCCTAATTAGGAACTTGTTCGTAGGTATGTATATACTGTGTGATGATTTGGTTGTTTGAATTGGGCTCTGATAGATTACTTGAGGACTGTAGCTACTGTATTTCGTGCCTAGACTTGGATATGACTTTTGGTACCTGTATTCTCAGCTCGGATTGGATGAACCCAAGGACTGTTGGATCATCTAGACGATATTCGGGAACAGGACATTGGTGTTACCAGCTAAGGACCCCAGGCGAGTACATTCTCTGATTAGTTTCTAATTTATGATATCTCCTATGTTTACTGTATCTAGTATAAATATCCATATTCCTGACACGTTGGTTACACGGATTGGTATACACGGATCTCGTCATGAGATGTTATTCCTTATTCATGGTGTAGCTTGTACAAGACTTGTTTCCTTGATATCTTGTGCATGTACAGACACTGATTTCCAGGGAGATTTGCTACCTTCCTAGGGAATCCCGTGCCATAGCGTACCATGATTGGATCTACTATACCAGTCGGGGGTGGGGAGTATTTTAGTGTAGATATATGATCATACCCAACTTTTCATGCATCATAGCTCACCCCACATCTCACGTCGGGTACGGCCTGACCATCTCCGTGCCTCATAGCTGTTACGTGTGATTAGCCTGACCTCTACATGCATCATAGCTAACCAACGGTTAGCCTGACCTTCGTGAATCATAGCTAATCACATGTAACCAGCCTGATCAAGTTCCCAAGCCGATCACATATTAAAGCTAGTACTCACACACTTAGTCATAGAATTCTTGCTCATTGACATATTGTTCTTTTCCTGCATTTACTTACAGTATTTCCAGTATTTCTCTCATTGTACATTTCTCGTACCTATACATGCATCTGGTATGTTTCCATCTAGAACTGCTACATAGTTTATGTCATTTATATAGAACTGCTATTTAGAGATGTACTTTGCTCCTACCTGACTGGAAAATATTTTTTCCAGACTGTGACCTTAGTAGACTGGTTTCCGACACACTTGAGGAAATTGGATGTTACTGATTGCAGGTATGATTATTGTGTCATTAGACTTGTGTGGTATTCTTTTACTTCTTTATTTTCCTATCGTGCTGTAGTTGTGATTGAGTATTTCTAGATTTATTTTATTATATCCACGTCTCCTTATGGAGTTGGATACTAGCGTGAGATCGTTTAGATAGTACTTGACCTAGACAGCGTTCTACCGCCGATGCTGCAGCGTAGGCTGGACGTACCCACGCTCTCGTGCCCCTAAACCGGGTGCGGGTCGTGACACATTTTTAGTGGTGGCCCATGCAGGTCAGTCTTCGCTAGTTGTGCGATGTCGTGGTAGTACGACGTCATAGTTGCACTACTGCGTACCTACTATTGAATATAGGACATAGGATACTAGGATGAGAGAGGATACTCAATCACAAATTCTTGAGAGATTCCTGGGATGACCCTTGAGAATCTCATTATAAATTCCAATTTAAATCCTTTCCCTTATTTTCGTCCGTTCTCACCTGTTGATATTGAGTTTGATTCTTGTTGACCAGTTGTTAACTTTAATTCTTGGTATCGTTGTTGAGTTTTGATTTTATGTCGAGATGAATTTTACGGGCTAAAATTTACGGTATCATCTGATGACATATATTGATAAGGACAGTGAGAAAGGTAAAACGTCTACTATGATTATGGAACCTAGAGTTTATTGCAGCCATATTAGCTGTCGTGACGAGAACGTAGGAACCTGACTTGGATGTACATACTGTAGTTATGAAACTTAGGGTCTCTCGCAGCCATACTGGTTAGCGTGGTGAGGATTCTAGATGACATGATTATAGAATTGCATACCTTAGTTACGGAACCTGTCGTTTATCGCACCTATGCTTACTGGCGTGGCGAGGATTCTGTGTGTCATGATTTCTGACAGACGTGTATGATTATCAGGTTGTATCTTAAATTGGTTCTTAAAATATCATCTCAAGACTTATCTATTTCTGTTATTCCAGGACTTTGTTCCCTCGCTTCTTTCTTTATTAGCAGTAAAGATACCTTCTGTCCTCAATCCGATTCCTTTTGAGCTTCTATCCCTGGAGGGTTCCTTGTTAAGTATGATAATTAGTGACTTGTAATTATGTCTATGTCTTGAGTATTAGTATTGACTGAGTGTGACTTGTGAGTTTGTAAGTATTTCCTAGTTGGACATGTGAGCAGTAGGATTTAATCTAGAGTTAGCCCTTAGCCTAGTACCTTGTAACAATGGTTCTAGGAGAAGTGTCATTAGAGACTGAGAGTTAAGGAGAGTATAGAGTATCAGTGATAGTTCTCAGAGTTAGTATCAGAGCTAATTACCCGTCCTGGATAATCATGATTATGTAATTGAGTGATCTATGTAAATAATTAAGTATCAAGGAATTGTGTTAAAGATTAATGGAGCATGATGTTCAAGTTGATGATTGATATCGGGCGTGTTAAAAGGTAAAGAAATTTATATGCATGAGGAGTTATAATGAGGTGTCCTGAGTAGAGAAATATCGGAATTGGTAATAAAAGTGGTGAAGCGTATCACGGATTAGTTTAATAGGCTTCAAAGGATTAAAGGAAATACATATACAACCATCGAGATGAGGAACCATATACATGCCCATGAGAGTAAAGAAACATGAGTGTTATAGTAGATACATGTAATCATGAGTTATAATGAGCTTGATGAGATAATCCATTAATGAAGCTAGTGATATAATACCAAGACTGCTAATGGTTCTATATCGAGGGTTAGTCGAGAACGACGCTCAAAATAGTAAGCACTCTGCGTGATGATAATCGGACGATGTACCAGTTGACATAAATTGAAATCATGAAAGAAAACACAGTTGATGATAACTTTGATCATTGGAGGTAATGGTACAAGTGGTTCAGGCAGTACAATTTTAGTACACAATTATAGACACTAGATGCATTGAGTGCACCTTGAGTATCAGAGACCGTGAGCACTGATATGTACATTATGGAGTTATAAATTAAAAGGTGGAAATAAGATATTATTTTTAGAATAATAGAGGAGTGAGATTATGTCATTAAATTTTTGAGGATCTCAAATATGAATTCAATAAACATGGTTAAGGCTACAAAGATTTTAGGAGTGATTAAATTTTATTTCGATGTTGAGTATCTGATTTTGAGAAAGTATATACAATTTATTTTAAGTTGATCGAGAAGTTAAACCTTGACGATTATTTTGAGGATTAATTTTATGGTAGATGAGAGATATGAATATTAATATATGAGTAGATGATATACATGTGAAAGGATCTGTGGCTTGAGTATGCTTGAGATGGCACCACAAACAGACTTGGGTGTCCATCTAGAGTTGTATTGGAGAGAGCAGTGCTTAGTGTGTTGTGTTGCACTTGGCGTGCACTTGAGTGATAAGAACAACTAGTATAGACAATTACAGTAGGTAAGAGAGCTAGCAGTGGTTGTGCTTGTAGTAGAAACAGTGGTACCTAAAGGGATAGGAGTATCAAACCTTGAATGCATCATTGACCTATGATTGTGCTAGAGGTCCTTGGTATCAGATTTTAGTATTAATAAACAGGTGTGTGCAATACGGATATATTCATGGATTTTGTGGATTAATGATTAGTTGATATGGGTACCAGTGTACAGGAATAGGAATTAGATAATGAATGTGCTAGAGTTAAGAGTATGTTAGAGATAGGAGATACCGCAAGAAATATGTTAGCAGGTTCTTTCTTTTTCTCATGTTGTTTTGTCTTCTGATTGATTGATTCCCTAGTACCGTGGGTTGTATTCGTGATTTTTCTTGTTAGGATATAGTTAGTAGTACACCCTGACAGAGAATGCAATACTATGATAAGACAGACCATAATCATGCATGTTTCCTCTAAGTTGTTTGTTGTATGACTGTGGGTAAAATTTTTCTTAGACCATGATCGTTGGGGTTTTGACCATAAAAAGGATCTATGACAAGGTTATGACTTGACAAAATAGGACAAGATGATTAGAAATTCAAGGATAAGCATTCATGAGTTGATATACCAGAATTGCTGGATCATTTATTTTACAAGGATCGAGATATGATTGAAATTGGAGGATAAACGCTAATTTAAATAAAGGATTAAAAATCTAACATGGCAGAATTGATGATTATAAATTTCAGGAAGGTTGATTGTGATATAATTTATCATAATTAAATTGAGGAAATTTGAAAAATTATCAGTATATATATTTGATTGCAATATAGTAATTTAAATTTTATTATTGCGGACGTTGCATTTGAAGGATCCATAAGTGTCGTATTATTAAGTATTTTGAGGGAAAAAGAAAACTGAAGAATCAGATCATTGATGGATTATTATTTGGATTCAGATTTTTGGGACGAGAATTAATACATTGATTGAAGTCAAATTTGAGGAGTGGATATTAAATTCCGAGTATTGAACTATTAACTAAAATTTTCGAGAAATTTTTGATAAAAAATAGACCTTGATTTTATTTCGAGGATTTTTTCTTTCGGAATGCAACAAATTCAGAATTTTTGAAAAGTCGTGAAAAGACATTGTGGATTATAACCTGATTTCATGGATGATGAATTTAAATTTTGAGAGAAATAATAATGTGTATGATAAACACTACTATGAAGATTTTAAATTTCGAGGACGAAATTCTTTTAAGGTGGGTAGACTTGTCACTACCACGTCCCGAAAACAGGGGTAATTTTTGACTTTTTATAATATTTAATATTATGGTAGTTACAATTAGATAATTTCATGATAAGTTTTATTTTTTATTTTATTTAAAATAATTATGTGTGATGTGTAATTAAATATAGTGTTAGATGCAGTGTTCATTTGTTTTGAGCTAGCAAACTTGACCTAGAAGCCCAGTAGAGGAACACCTGTCCGAATTATGGGATTTTGAGGTTAAATTGTTTATTTTAGAATTAAGTTATTGGAGGTTGTATTTAATTACCGTATTTTTATTTAATTATTGCGCATTGTCTTTGCTTCGATATTTGGAGCACTACCCTAGCTTTTGTCTTCCAACAAGTTTCACAATCTTGCCCTAGACATGCCCGCCTTCCATTCTGCTATTTTTGCAACTCATAATTGTGCTCTCTGTACATTATTTCTAGCCGCACAAAAATCGTCGCGGACGTTATTTAATAAATTCTTATTTTGTATCGTTGTGCGTTCCAATCGAAAATTGGAGGCAATCTTGACCTATTTTTCGTGCGGCCCAAATTAGGGTAATATCCTGTTCTGAGTCTTCTTCATTATTGGTATTGATGACCTGACCTGATTTTGGTCCCATGTACTCCTAATTAATTGTTGAACACAACTTACATTTATTTCAAATTAATTTGAGGATACCATTTTTATCTGATTCCGTAAATCCCAAATTAATTCTAATGCCCTGCTAATTGAGCCCGTACCAGTCTTACAGTGCCCCCTGACCCTACAAAACACCGGACCACGAATCGTCCGCCAAATTTTCGTCATTTTATGTGTTTGTGAAATTTCCCGAATTTAAGGGGCTAAGTTGCAATTATTCAATTGTAGGTGTCATCACCCCATTGTCCAAGACCAAATGGAAAGGTTATTTATTTGTGGACCAAATTGCATTTTTCTCCCACATGAAATTTCCTTCATGTTTAATCTGGACCACCCACTTAATTGGGTGCATCCTCACCATTAGATGCACAACCCTCTTCCCTATATAATGTCACATCTACCCATTTCCCTAGAAAACCCTAATCCCCAAGCAAGCCCCATATTTCTTCTCCTACGTATGAAAAATTTTCTTCTTCTTCCATTCTTCTTCTCCTTCTTTTCTTCTTCTTCCTTTCTTCATTTTTAAAATTTAAATTTGAAGGAGGGGGGGAATACTGTTCAGTTTCCCCCATACTGCTGCTGCCGCACCTACTGTTCCCGGCGGCATCTCCCTACTCCGCCGAACTCCTCCCGCTGGCAGCCGCTGCTCCCCATTCCCTCTGCCGCAGTCCGGCGACCGAGTCCCCTACTCCGGCTACTCCTCTCCCATCTCCTCCCTACTGTCGATCTCTTCCGGCGACCCCGCACCAACTGCTCCCCGACCTTCCCTCCTCTCCGGCCCGTAGCATTTCCGGCGGACTGCTCAGTCCTCCGACCCGACCGTTGCTAGCGCCGGCTCGGCTGCTCCTCCCTCTGCTGAGAGCTCCGCCGACCTGCTGCCCGCTGCACTCCGATTTCACCGTACTCCGGCTACCCTCCCTCTGCCGTTCTTCCCGGAGCTCCTCCCCGCTGGAACCGCTGCTCTGCGTTCACCACCTCGGCTTCATTCATCCATCATCTTCCTCCACTGCGAAGAAGCTTTGCCGAGTCAATCACTTCATCTTCCACCGATAAAATCCTTTCCCACTACGTTCCTTTACATTGTAGTTAATCTCCTTGATCATGAGTATCGATACTTATTTAGTATTATAGCATGTGTGGTGTTATGTGAGTATATTAAGAATATGAGGAAGAAGGGATGGAGAGGCAGCAGTTGATATGGGGAAGGTGATTTTGAGGAGGATCCAATGGGTACAGATCAGTAGGAGTTTTAGAAAAACATAGAAACGATGATGATATACACTTGCATGCCACTATTCATGACCATAATAAACTTTCTTTACCCCTCCTTGTTCACACGACACCACTCTTTAGATGTTGTCAATTCTTTTAACTAATAAATGGCAAGATGTAGAGTTGAGTTTATATGGAGACTAGTGTGGATATGCTGTTGTGTGAACAAAGAAGAAGAAGAAGTCGTGTTGAAGTAATATTATGTGTGTTGTTTTGTGAAGACAGTGGGTGGATATCAATGATTGATGGAGGAAAAATATAGTGGAAGAGAAACTGTGTGCCCTCCATTCCTATGGGTGCAATAATCATTAGGTTCTCTTTTATATAAAGCCCTCATTGTTTTCCATATTTGCATAAGATTTCAATAATTAAGAATTGGAGCATTAGTTGTTAACAAGTTGTATTACCAATACTTAGTATATATTAAATATTTTGTTATCAAGTACTTATTACATATCGTATACCATATTTGTTATATATTATATACCAAATTTGTTAACAAATACTTATCATATATGATATACCCTTATTTTGTAACCAAATACTTACTGTGTATTATATACATTTATTTTGTTAACAAATACTTAGTAAGTATTATTTGCCATTATTTTTAGCAAATACTTGTTATGTATGTATGTATGTATGTATGTATAAGAAATTTTATTTATAGAAGTATAGGTATTTTGTACGTAAGTTTCGTACCTATATGTTAAGTATTTTGTTATATGTTTGTATAAGTAAATTCACATAAGTATATATTTGGTAATTTTGAATGCTTAATTATTAATTGCATAAAAATATATGTTTTATGTAAAAAGAAAAGAAAAAAAATGTTTTCTTATATATATACATATTCATATTTACAGTTAGGGTGTTACCATATATATACTATAATAAAACCCTAATTAGGAACTTGTTCGTAGGTATGTATATACTGTGTGATGATTTGGTTGTTTGAATTGGGCTCTGATAGATTACTTGAGGACTGTAGCTACTGTATTTCGTGCCTAGACTTGGATATGACTTTTGGTACCTGCATTCTCAGCTCGGATTGGATGAACCCAAGGACTGTTGGATCATCTAGACGATATTCGGGAACAGGACATTGGTGTTACCAGCTAAGGACCCCAAGCGAGTACATTCTCTGATTAGTTTCTAATTTATGATATCTCCTATGTTCACTGTATCTAGTGTAAATATCCATGTTCCTGACACGTTGGTTACACGGATTGGTATACATGGATCTCGTCATGAGATGTTATTCCTTATTCATGGTGTAGCTTGTACAAGACTTGTTTCCTTGATATCTTGTGCATGTACAGACACTAATTTTTGGGGAGATTTGCTACCTTCCTAGGGAATCCCGTGCCATAGCGTACCATGATTGGATCTACTATACCAGTCGGGGGTGGGGAGTATTTTAGTGTAGATATGTGATCATACCCAACTTTTCATGCATCATAGCTCACCCCACATCTCACGTCGGGTGCGGCCTGACCATCTCCGTGCCTCATAGCTGTTACGTGTGATTAGCCTGACCTCTACATGCATCATAGCTAACCAACGGTTAGCCTGACCTTCGTGAATCATAGCTAATCACATGTAACCAGCCTGATCAAGTTCCCAAGCCGATCACATATTAAAGCTAGTACTCACACACTTAGTCATAGAATTCTTGCTCATTGACATATTGTTCTTTTCCTGCATTTACTTACAGTATTTCCAGTATTTCTCTCATTGTACATTTCTCGTACCTATATATGCATCTGGTATGTTTCCATCTAGAACTGCTACATAGTTTATGTCATTTATATATAACTGCTATTTAGAGATGTACTTTGCTCCTTCCTGACTGGAAAATATTTTTTCCAGACTGTGACCTTAGTAGACTGGTTTCCGACACACTTGGGGAAATTGGATGTTACTGATTGCAGGTATGATTATTGTGTCATTAGACTTGTGTGGTATTCTTTTACTTCTTCATTTTCCTATCGTGCTGTAGTTGTGATTGAGTATTTCTAGATTTATTTTATTATATCCACGTCTCCTTATGGAGTTGGATACTAGCGTGAGATCGTTTAGATAGTACTTGACCTAGACAGCGTTCTACCGCCGATGCTGCGGCGTAGGCTGGACGTACCCACGCTCTCGTGCCCCTAAACCGGGTGCGGGTCGTGACACTAAGTACTGCTCCCTCTAATACAACTCTAGATGGACACCCAAGTCAGTTTACAGTGCCATCTCAAGCATGCTCAAGCCAACAGATCCTTACACATGCACTTCATCCACTCATATGCTGTTATACATTTCTTACCCACCATAAAATTTTATCCTCAATATAAAACCCTCAAAATTTAACTTCTCGAACAATTTAAAATAAAATGCATATACTTTCCTCAAAAGTCAAATATTCAAATATTGAAATAAAATTTTAATCACTTCCAAAAATCTTTATAACTTTGACTATGTTTATTGAATAGAATTTGAATCCTCAAAAATTTTAATAACATAAAATCTCAACTCAAAATTCTTAAAAATTAAAATATATTTCCAATATTCAAATTATAAATTTAAATCCACATCTATCTAAGTATACATATAAATACTCACAGTCTCTAACACTCAAGGTACACATACAAATATGCCAATTGTCTACAACCCTCAACTGTGTACTGAATATTGCACTGCCCGGATTACTTGTACTATAACTCCCAATAATCAAAGTTATCCTTACACGTATTTTCTCTAATGATTTCCTATCTATATTAAATGATACACTAATCTAATTATCATCACACAAAGTACTTACTGTTATTAGCACCTTGCTCAACTAATCCTCCATATAGAAGCATTAGTACTCTTGGTATGGTAACACTAGCTTCATCATTAGATCACCTCACCACACTCATTAGAAATCACGATGACTTGTACTTCTATAGCACCCATGTTTTACTTCACTCTCAAAGGTAGGCATATGGTTCTATATCTCGATTGATGTATACGTATCTTTCTTTAATCTTTTACAGCATGTCACACTGGTCTGTGATACACTTCATACCTTGCATAATCCATCTTGATATTTTTTCTACCCATGGCACACTCATTAACACCCTTTAGGCATATATATTTCTTTACTCTTGACATACCCAAGTAATCAACCATCAAATTGAATATAATGCTCCATTAATTTTCAACATAAGTCCTTGATACTTAATTGTTTATATAGATCATCCAATTACATAAATTTATGACTATCTAGGACTGGCATGCTGACTCTGATACTTACTCTTGGAACCATCACTGATACTCTTTACTCTCCCTTCCTATAATACCAATACTAACTACAATGGCACCTATTATAGAACTATTGCTACAAGGCACTATGCTATGGGTTAACTCTAGATTAATGCCTACTGCTCACATGTCTAACTAGGAAACACTTACAAACTCACAAACCACACTCAGTCAACACTAATACAAGACACAGACATAATTACAAGTTACCAATTATCATACTAACAAGGAATCCTAATGGAAAGAAGCTCAAGAAGGAACTGGACTAAGGACTGAAGGTATCTCTACTGCTAGCAAAGAAAATAATAGAACAAAGTCCTATAATAACAAAAGTAGATAAGTATTGAGATGATACTTTAAAAACCAATTTAAGATACAACCTGATAATCATACACGTATGTCCGAAATAATGACACTCAGAATCCTTGCCACGCCAGTAAGCATAGCTGCGATAAACGATAGGTTCCACAACTAAGGTATGCAACTCTATAATCACGTCATCTAGAATCCTTGCCACGCCAACCGGTATGGATGCGAGAGACTCTAAATTTCATAACTAAGATATGTATATCTAAGGTCAGGTTCCTACGTTTCTGCCATGACAGCTAATGTGGCTGTGATAAACTCTAGGCTCCATAACCAAAGTAGATATTTTACCTTTCTCACTGTCCTCATCAACATATGTCATAAGATGATACCATAAATTCTAGTCTATAAAATTCATCTCGATATGAAATCAAACTTAACGACGACACCAAGAATTAATTTTATAACTGATCAACAGAATCAAATTTAATAACAACAAGTGAGAGCGGACGGAACAAGAGGAAAAGATTTGAATTGGAGATTATAATAAGATTCTCAAGGGTCAACCCAGGAATCTCTCAAATAATTTGTAATTGAGTATCCTCTCTCATCCTAGTATCCTATGTCATATATCCTATTACAGGCATGCAGTAGTACAACTAAGATGTCACACTACCACGATATCGCACAACTTGCAAAGTCTGACCTGCATGGGCCACCACTAAAAATGTGTCATGACCCGCACCCAAAATTTGGGCACGAGTGCGTGGGTACGTCCAGCCTACGGCGGTAGAAAGCTGTCTAGGTCACAATACTATCTAAACAATCTCTCACGAATATCCAACTCCATAAGAAGACATAGATATCATAATATAATATGGAATACTGTAAACCACCTCGACCAATTTAGGATTAATTTAATTTAGATTGAGAGACTAGGATTAATTTGGATACAATTATTATTAATGTACAACGATTATGTGTCTTATTACACCTCACCGTTGCTTCGATGTTTGGAGCACTACACTAGTAGTTACCTCCAAACCAAGTTCATACACATCTTCTAGACATGCCAGACTACCCATCTGACCCTTGTGTAACTTTTAGATACTCAATATTGTGCTTCATTTTAGCTGTGCAATATTCGTTACGAACACCCCTGAATAATTCCAATAAACCCAATTTCTCATAATTTTCCATTCCCATTTAAATTTGAGGTACAACCACAACCTAATTCCCTATAACCCATATTAGGGTATTAACCTATTATGAACCTGCTACGCCCATGACTCTTGTGTTCCACTCGATTTTAATCCTTTGTGTTTTCAATTAACAAATGAACGCTATGCGTATTATTTTAATTAAATTAAATTAGAGGACAAGCTCACCCAAAGCGAGACCTAACCAAACCCATGTATACCCTTTAATGTGGACCAGCCCCATCCTATGGAATCCAGGTCGGCCCAAGTCCCGAGGTCAGCCCATAACCCCCTCCTATATATAATACATATTTTCCCTATTTGAAACCCTAGAATTATAATCACCCCACCACCTTAACCCTAGCCGAACTCTCTTCATCTAAATCGAGCCCCCTCTTCTTCCCCCGACCGGACATCCACCACCACAGCCTCTTCCAACTGCACTTTCCCACGACGTCGGACCACCACCCCCAACCGCCTACACTCGCCAAACTTCACCCTCACCAACATCTTCATCAAACCCGACTACATCGACCTTGAGCGCCCAGCCACCTCCAGCATCGTCAACCACCACTGCACAGCCGACCCCGACCTCCCCCATGTCCTGACCCCCGACCAGCCCGCCAAAGCCGCCGCTGCAAAGCTGCTGCTGCCGCTGCTGCAACTGCTGCAGTTGCTGCTGCTGTCGCCAAGGGTTACCGTACGACGCCGGAGCTCCGCCACGCCGGAGTACGTGCAATCGACGAGCACAGGCCCCTCCCTCGATTCAACCTACTAGGTACACGTTTTCTTTATCCTTTCCTTCCTGTATCGTCGAGGCATTGTGTCTTTGCGTCGATCGTGTAGTGTATCATTATACGGACACAAGTATAAACATTAAACCATTATATGCATGTGGGTATGCTTATTAGATTAAAACAGTAATTAATAAATAATAATTACCTTAATCATAAGACCTGTTCTTAAGACTTGTAATTCACCTAAAAATCTAGACATTAACCAAGTACATTTAGCATGGGAAATAAGGACAGATTATTGTACAAAACATAAGTAGTTTCGTAACCCATAACTTGGTAATTTATTATCGTGAGAGACACGGTAACTGAGGACAGAACACGTATAAACCCTAGCTACGTGCACACGCGACTCTGTAGTCGACCAGCCGTGACTCTTGCGTCAGTACTTAAGAGCAACGTCGTAAGTTATGTGTATGTATTGCTTATTGTCTAATGAAAGTATTTTCTATATTATATTGTGTGTTTAGGGTCATTGGACCAGCCAGGAGAGACTACAGGAGCAGGCTATTGGCATTCACCGCTTGAGGACCTAGGCATGATACCTTGCCATATTTACTGTTTAAATTAAATGATGCATATGTTGTATGATATCTTGTTGCTTTATTTTATATGACTGTGCACGTCCGAGATTGACTCGGGTGCAGTCGACGGATATGTCGATGATTAGTGTACTTGACCTAGTCACTAGCAGACTCACCTCATTGGAGGATACTCTGATATCTTTCGAAGTCCTGACACTCCTACACGTTTCACAGTGACCAATTCATATTAGGATGCAGGTTGGCGTACACGAATAGCTATCGGTGCGTGTGACATGCATCACAGTTAGTACGTAATTTAAGATTTTATATTAGTAGAGACTTGGCATATAGATACGTGGTATGCACATCGAGTATTCGACTTGTGTATCTACATTGGGTGGGGAGGACACTAGTAGGCGTATGGGATACACAAATTGGAATCTATAGTATCCAGAGGAGCCACGGATCCAATGACTCCCTTTATACTGCTGCCACGTTCTTCGGAGCGATATGGACGATATACTATACTGCTGCCACATTCTTCGGAGCGATATGGACGATATACTGCTCTGCTGCCACGCCCTTCGGGGTGTTGGACGTTATGCCTACGCGTACCCATACGTACCAAAGTTGTCCTCATATTGCATTCACTTAGATGGTTAGCACACCCTTATTTATTTTATTCAGTATTTATATATATGACATTCTTTTATGTATCTTGTTACGTCCCTCTGAGGACCTGGTACCTTTCCAGATTTGGACGAGACATATTATCCCATAGTGTACGGCCCAGGACAGGAGACTAGGTACGCTACCGAGGAGGAGCTAGAGGTGCTACAGTCAGAGTTTCCGTGATCAGTTGGTAGGCCTTCTGCCTAGGATTGGGAGCATCATTATCTAGTCAGCCGATGCCCTAGTTATTACTCTTTTATCTGTCATTCAGTACTTTTATTTCGTTATAGTAGTGGGTTTGTCCCCACCAGACTTTCTTGGTTGTACTATGATATTTTGAGACTGGCGTTTATCTTCCAGTATTTATTTTAGTACATTCTTGCTGTTTATATTGTGGATGAGATTAGATTACCTGTTGTTGATTGATATTGGACATATTATTATTTAGGATAGCGTGGCACTCTTCGTTAGGATCCATTAAATTAGGATATCCTCGGAGACGTGACAGCTGGCTATTGCCACGTGGCCTGGTCCCATGTATTTTTGGGACTGGGGCGTGACAAATACTCAATCACATAAACTAAAGTACGATGAGATATCGAAGAAAACAAATAAAATACAAGACAAGTCTAAACAACAATAAATAGTCTAACCTGCAATCAATAACATCCAATCTCCAAGTATGCCGGAAACAAGTCCTCTATGTCACAGTCTGGAAAAAAATATCCAGTCAGGATTGGAACGAAGTACAAGCACTAATAGCAGTTCCATGTATATTGATAAAAACTATAATACAGTGTAAAGAAACACTACTAGAAAAAGCGGGATTAGTGACACATTTTAGCGACTCCGAACAAAAACGTCGCTAAATCAGCGACTCCGTTAAAAATGTCGCTAGACGTCGCTGAATGGTGACATTTAGCGACGTTTAGCGACTTTTATTAAGATTTAAAAATATTAGTCGCTATAAGTTTGATTAAGGTCGCTAAACGTCGCTAATATGTATAATTTAGCGACGTTTAGCATCGTAATTAGCGACGTATGTATTAAAAATATTTAGCAACGTACTTAGCGACGTGTTTGACGTCGATAAATTTTTATTTAGCGACATTTTTTATTACGTCACTAAACGTCGCTAAATTTTGGTTAATTAGGGCTCAGTTTTCTTTTCCTCCATCTGCGAAAATTTTGAAAGTTTTTGTAACCTTTCGATTTCCCCCACCCCCCTTCTCCGGCGACCAGTGACCGGCTCGCCACGGCTGCGGCTACTCCGGCATCCCCCTCCTCCTCCTCGAGCTCTAGGTAAACCCTAACTCTCTCTCTCTCTCTCTCTCTCTCTCTCATATGTGACACTGACACAACACACACTTGACAGACATGACACACACACACAGACGCACACGACACACACACACAGACGCAGATACACACACACACAGACGCAGACACACACACACACACACACGACACCTAGGGTTAGGGTTAGGTTTTTTGACCTGGGGTTAGGTTTAGGGTTTTTGATCAGGGGTTAGGGTTAGGGTTTGGTTTAGAGTTAGGGTTAGGTATAGGGTTTGGGTTAGGGTTAGGGTTAGGGTTAGGTTTTTTGACCTGGGTTAGGGTTAAGGTTAGGGTTAGGTTTTTTGATCTGGGTTAAGGCTGGGGATAATAAGGAAAAAAATCAAGGTTTACATAAAACAAGAAATGTACAAGGAGAAAGCAATAAATTTTGTTTATGTTTCCAACTGTTCTAATGATGGATATCCATTTCCAGTAAACTAATAACTAATTAGAGAGTGATCAATTTGGGGGCTTGTTATTTCACTTTTTAGGTCTCTCTTACATGCTTCATTCCAATATACAACTTTACAGGCTGATTAATAATGCATCTTAATAAGTCTGTGTATGATCTATAATTCTTTAATAGTATCGTGCTCTCATGTTTCAATATTATGTTTTGCCAATTATGATGTTCTCACATCATAAGTCAGAACATTACTTGTACTTGATGTTCATGTTTATGGTTGTCCCAGTTGCATTAGTTGTTTATGGCACTTCCTTCCCCACTAATATAGTACAACTTAGTCCAAGAGGAAATGTGGTAGTGAGAATAAAATTATTGTTATGTAAGAAAATTAATGGATGATCTAATGGGATGATGAATCAGTATTATGCATAATGATGTATGGTACTAACAATATGTGGACAGTTCTTTCTTTTCGATTATATCTGAGAGGAATATGTGCCTGTCCTCTGACAAAGATATAACAATAAAAGTGTTCAGTAGACATAAAATTGATTGAACTCTTTTTATTAAGAGAATGTTGCACATTTCTATTTACCAAATTGAAGGGTCAAGAATGAACAGTACAGGAGATATGAGTTCAACTTATTTATTGGGAGACGATATCTGAAAGAAATTTGAACCTGCACTTAAAGATGTGAAGGATTGGATTCCATACTTGGAACAACCTTTAAGGATACGAATGATGTGTTTTAGCCGTAAGAATACCATTACCTTCCTTGAATATGAGAATTCAATAAACGAAACATTAGGTTTAGGATTAGGGTTAGGTTTTTTGAATGATATTATCTTGTTGAATAGTACTTTCATACTTGGGTGATCTTGTTGAATAGAGTTCAGGTGTGTGCAAGTGAATGAGGATAGTACTAGAGAGGCAAGTAACAGTTAAGTGTTTAGTGCCAAGGTAGATAGGTAATTGGTTAAGATAGGTTAGATAGTAAGATATTGGTTAAGACAAAATGTTGAGCAATAGATATTATGGTATCATTATTATACTGCAACAAACAGTTAATTCTTTATGAGTCATCTAATTCTTCCATTCCTCATTATTAAGGATATGTCTTAAGTAATATCTGTTATCAATTATATTCTTTGTTTTCATCTATCTTATCAGATGGCACCCAAGAGAGCGACACCTCCTACTGTTAAGGAGGAAGTGATGCCTCCTACTATTAAGGAGGAAGTGATGCCTCCTACTATTAAGGAGGAAGAGATACCACCTACTGTATCTCAGACGGGGAGTTCCAGTCACCCAGCACCTATAGCGGCTGTATCTCAGACGGGGAGTTCCAGTCACCCAGCACCCATAGCGGAGATTGATAACATAAACGTTGTTTATGTGCAGTATTTGAGGGACTGGTATCTGCCCCAGCGTATTGGATATCCTCGAGATTGATACTGTGATGTTTCATATACTTATATATTATGCATTTTGTGTGACTATGATAATATATATTTTGTGACGCTGTTTATGCCCTGTGATACTGTGATAATTATATTATGTATTGTGTGACTGTGATATTTGTGTGTATAAATTGTATGACTGTGATATTTGTGTGTATTAATTGTATGACTGTGATATTTTTATTCATATTAAATGTTGTTAATCTGGTGTTGAGTGTTCAACCGAAGGGGTCGAAGAACCCAGAGAATTCAACGGAAGGTTGCTCCGGGTCTATTTTTAATTGGAAATTTATAAATTGCAGTTTGGAACAATTCAATTTTTTTATTTTTTTGTAAATTTAGCGACGTATTTAGCGACATTTAGCGACTCCTAGCGACATTTTTTATACGTCGGTAAACAAGTCGCTACTTAGCGACGTCAAAAGCCGTCTCTAATGACGTCACTAAACGTCCCTAAATACATCGCTGTACGTCGCAAAATGCTGACATGGCAGTACTGTCAGGTCATTAAAGACGTCGCTGTTACGTCGTTATATAAGTCGCTAATTAGCGACGTTTAGCGACATTTAATTACGTCGCTAGTTAGTGACTGAGAGTCGCTAAACGTCGCTAAGTTAGCGACACGTTCTAAGTCTCTAAAAAATGTCGGTATAGCGACGTTTAGTGACATTTTTTCTTTCAGCGACGTTATTATTACCGACTTCTGTAAAACGTCGCTAATTACGTCGCTAAATGTGTTTAGCGACATTTTTTTGTCATTTAGCGACGTTTTTGGGCGTCGCTAATTTGACTTTTTCTGGTAGTAAAATATAAGATAGATATGAATACTGGCAATAAGAAATACTGGAAATAGAAATACTTGAATAAGAGATGCTGGAGCATGTATCATCATCAATCACTAGCAATGAACAAAAATACAAGTGCACGCTAGAACCATGAACTGGAATATAAGTAAATGCTAGAACAATATCTAGAACATGTAGAGATGCTAGATCAATATACTAGAGATACATGTCAAGAACATCTAGCTAAGTGTGTGAAATATTAGCATATCATGTGATCGGCTTGGGACTGATTAGGCTTGCTATGTATGACTAGCTATAATTCATGTAAGGTCAGGCTAACCATCCGTATAGCTATGATGCAAGCAATAGTCAGGCTAATTATACATAACAGGCTATGAGGTATGTAATGGTCAGGCTGCACCGACGTGAGGTGTGGGTGAGCTATGATTCATGTAGAGTTGGGTATGATCACATAAGCTACTAATATTTCCCCGTTTCCCCAGCTAGCACGATGGATCCCAATCACGACTCCTCGTGACAGGTCTCGATGATGCCAACTCGTGTAAACAACAGTGTCAAAATCATGTACGCTATACAACTAGAATTATCGAGATAATCAATATAATGGAAACTGTCAGAGAATATACTCGCCTGGGGTCCTGCTGTTGGCAATACCAATAATCCTATAGACATCATTTAATAATAATATTGCATCAGTCAATACACTAACACACATAATCAAAACTCAATGAACTCAGGGCTACGCTAGGTATGACACTGGTCAACTAGGGTCAAGTGTGCGTCTAATTGCACAGGTGTCGCGTCTGTAATTGCTGTGCAAGACAGACAGTCAAAATTATACTGGGCTCGCCAGTACGTCAGTGTACATATGGCAGTCTGCTAACATATCACATGGTCACAGGTCAATGTAACTACGGGATATCCGTAATTACTCTCGGGTCACCTAGTACATATACATATAATACATATTATTATCTAGCAATAACATTAATATTCATAATATAGGTATACCAATTAAATGCATATACCATATATATATATATATATATATATATGTATATATACACTAATTGAATTCACGTACTATATATATATATATATATATATATATATATATAGAGAGAGAGAGAGAGAGATACCAATTATATACATGTCAAGCCTGTACTAATGGAATACATATACTAATACATACTTACTAATTGAGTTCATATACCTTATATATATGTGTATATATATATATATATATATATATATATATATATATATGTATATATATATATATATATATATATGTATATATATATATATATATATATATATATACCAATATTCATATTAAACATATACATATACTAATACTAATACGTACATATATACATACATACTACCTATTTGAATACATATACACACAATCACATGAAATAACGAAAAGGAGGGCAGGAACGAACCTGCGTGGGTGTGCATGGGATCGACGATGACGATGGTGACGTTTATGATAACTACGTTGATGGCGATGATTATGACTATGGCGATGATGATGATGGTGATGATCATGGTGGAGATGATGGTGAAGGTGATGGTGATGATCATGGTGGAGATGATAGTGAAGGTGATGGTGATGATCATGGTGGAGATGATGGTGGAGGCGAGGCTGCCGGAAGGGAAGAGGAGAAGAAGTCTGGGAAAGGTGAACGGTGGTGTCGAGGAGGACAAGATGGCAGCAGTGGTGGTGTTAATGGAGGTTGGCCGGAGATGAAGTCGTGGGCGTACAGCGGGGTTGTAGCTGCTGCTGTCGACGGGAGGAGATGTAAGGAGGACGGGGTGTAGACGAGGTGCTGCTCGGTCGGATCAGGCGGAGGGGAAGAGCTCCAAGCGCTCGGGAACGGCCGGGATGGGTGAACTCCGGCGAGGGGTCGGGTACTAGCTTCTCCGGCGAAGGTGGGGTTCCGGCGGGTTAACTCCGGCGAATGAAGAGTCGGGGAAGGAGATGAATAGGGATGGGTTGTATGTCGACTGGGAAGAAATTAATTTAGGAATAGAAAGGAAAGGAAAAGTAAAGAAAAAAGAATAATATTTATATATACATGGTGTTGACCTAGGAATATTTGACTTGGTCAACACTCTCTTAGAATTGGGCTTGGGTTGTCATGTAGGTATTTCAATGGGCTACGATCTGGTTTATTCAAAATGAATGGCTCGGATTACATTGGTTCAAAATAAAGGAGGGCTATGGGTTGAGGAGGTTGATGTTGAATTACACACTCCCAAAATTTATGGAAAAAATTACATGAGGGAGATATGGGTTTATTTACGTGCCATGTCCAACGGGGTGGGCACCCTAATGCACTTTTGCATAAAAATGTCCAACAATTAGAAAATTGCACAAATTTGGGTGTATGGTTTAATTAATTAAAAATTAATACAATTGGTGTTCTAAAATAAATTAGAAGTACAAGGGACTGAAATTAAGTAGGACACAAGGGTCATGAATGAAGTAGACTCAGAATAGAATATTGTCCTAATTTGGGTTACACGAAATGGGTCGAGATTGTGTCTCCAGTTTCGATTGGAACGCACAAGGATACAAAGTTAAATTTATTCGAAATTAAATAATAACGTTTATGACAAAAAATGTGCGGATAAAATGAAGCACAAGAGAACATAATTATAAGTTACACATGGGTCAGAATGGAAGGCGGGCATGTCTAGGACAAAGTTGTGGAATTTGTTGGAAGGCAAAAGCTAAGGTAGCGCTCTAAATATCGAAGCAAAGGTAAGGTACAATAATGAAATAAAATCACAGTAATCAATTATAACCTCAATAAATAAATCCTGAATTAATACAATTTAAATCCATATTCGATATTTCGGTCAGGGGTTCATCTAGTGGGCTTCTAGGTCAAGTTTACTAGCACAAACATTAGAGAACACTATATATCAGATATATATAAATACATATATTATGCAATTATGTAAAATAACTACACACAATATTAATATTATATAAACAGTTAAAAATACCCCTATTTTTAGAATATGGTAGTGACAAATACTGAGAGTGATGCGCTTCCTGCAATACCTCCTCACGCAGCTCCCCACTAGGCACACACAATCTAACACCATGCCGCAAAGAACCATCCTCAGCAATGGTGAAATCATCCTCCAATCCTGCTCTCATCTGAGCTCTGATGCTCCTCAGAGATACATCGTCATGAATATAGGATCATTGTGTATATTACAGAGGCTGGAATTTTAAGTCTTTGAAGTTCAAGAACAGAAGGTGAAAAATAGAAGCTTGTCGTGCTGTTGTTGCCAAAGCTTTCTTATTACCCATCTCTTCAAGTTGATCACAGCATCCTTGCATTTCTTCATCGTTGCGTGGTCCAAGGAGTAAAGTGATTATTTGCATATCGGATCTCTATAGCTATACTTCCACAGAATCAATGTACTTAGATTCTTATTTAAGATTATTTGTACTTTTCTTTCTTTTAATAGTTTTTAATACAAAAGTTTCGTATAAACCTTTGTCCATCACAAACATTACTCTTGCTACTCTACTAGCTTACCATTTTACAAAGCTAGTTCCAGAACATTTTGGTAGAGCGTTTGGGCTTTCCTATTGCTTTATATACATGTTATATGCTTACTGCTTCTTGTTTGAATGATTGAGACATAGATGTTCTGTGTGACCCTAGGAGACTTATTTGTAACATGCATCCCCTTATTTATTCTAAAGTATTGATCATATTATAGGGTGCCTATATACTCTGTACTGCGTAGCTGGCCATGTCATACCCTCGTTCTTAGTATTCTGGTATTGGGGCGTGACAAGGTTTTAGTGGTGCCCTATGCAGGTCTATTTTTTAGACTTATGGGGTGTTAAGGCTATAGGAGTCTCAATCAAACTTGTTCCCCTTGATATCCTAAATTAACCATCAAAATTGTTTGCTTGCTTGTTGTAGAAGCATGAAAATCATGCAGGCCACAAAGAGCTTATCCCTTTAAAATGAAAGCAGACCGTAGAGGAGCCACATAGAGCCCATACGGCTCGAACAACCAAGGAATTAGAAGCCGCATAAGAAGATCATATGCAGCCTGAATAACCATAAAGTAAGGGGCCGCATGAGATCCCCTTATACGACATTCAATGCCTGTCAGAAGTTCTGACACACCACTTATCACCCAGAGCACTTCGAGAATCGTGAGAGATACGGCAGCTTATAAAAAGATGAAAAGTTACATTAGTGCATTAATAACTTCGTCATATGTGCCATGTCACATGTTCCCTCATATGTGGCCAAGGCCCTATGTGGCCTCATCATAATATGGCCAAAGTATCCATTCGATCGAGGCCAGATTAGCGCTCGTATGTGGCCAAAGTGTCCATAAGACCAAGGCCAAAGGAGAGCACATATACGGCCAAGATTTTATTTGGCTCATAGATTGCTGCAACCAAAAAGATCTCCACACAATCAGTGTTGACTACGTGTCCAGCTGACCGAGTCACGCACACAATAGAGATGAAAATAACCCTAAGATCTTATAAACAACATATCCCAACTGAGGCTACATGGCAGATTTGCTATGGTATGCGGCTACAGTTGCAACCGTATTCTATTAAAGGAGTCTTGTGCCACCACCAAAAAGAGGTATATACGGCACCTATAGCCCGTCGGCAGCATGGCTATAAATAGCATACCCCACAACCATAGATAGAGTAGGCATACACACAGGCAAGAGGGAGAGAGCATTTCCTTTATTTAGTCAGATCGTCAACGGAGTAAAGGAGCCACTGCAGCGCTCGATCTCTATCGTCCCACTCCCTAGAATCAAAAAAACTTGTACTTAGATTTTTTCTGTTAAGGACTTTTTTGTTTATTATTAAACCAAGTGCATTCAGAACTTGTAATCATGAACAAGATGGTAACTCTGCTGGGGACAACTTCTTCACTAATGAAAAGTTGGTAACGCAATCTGACTCTAAGAAGTTGGGGTCTTCCCAGAAAATGTTGGTCGTCCGCTTCGACCAACAAGCCTTCAAGGAGATACTTTCAGAGGGCAGCGCAGGCCCTTCAAGAAGGCAAGCAAAGCCTAAGAAGACCCGTAGGACATGGGTTGCAAAGGCCGTTGCATCTCATCCAACTATGGAATATGCGCTCCCCCAACTATGGAACATGCGCTCCCCACCTCCCTACCTGTTGCTGGAGACACACATCATGCATCCACCCTGGCTGTCCCTGTCCATGTGGCAGCCTCGTCTGACAAGGAAAATGATCAGCACCCATGATCTAGCAAAGGAAAATACTACGATATTAGAAGTTCGAGTGTTGAAGTACGCTCCATGCGGCCACTATGGCCACATAAGAATGCTAAAACGAGACCAGTCGGCAGCCGCAGGCAGATGGCTGCATGCGGCCCTGACAGCAACATAAGCTCAATTTTTGATCGAATCTCGTGTGGCGCTGATTCCATGTGCCATGCTGAGAAAGAAGAAAACTCAAACTTGGACTCTTCATACTATACACCAGTACGTGCTAGGGTGTAGAAGTCAAGGGCAGTACGAGCTCGCCAAGCTCAAGCATTTGCTCATTCAACTGACCATCAACAGGCACCGCTAACTATTATTCGGGCCCCTAACGAAAAGCTAAATAAGACAGACCCACTCGTCCAGACGGTAGCGACAAGTGGACAGGATCAATCTCAAAAGTCTTCCATTAACGACTTGGGGAAAGGTCTTGTACGAACCCCTTCTCAGGGAGCAAAAAAATACCTATACGTCCGCATGCTTGGTCTACCCGGGTTCATAACAAGAGTGAAAAGGTGAATCAGCCCTCGCTTGACTTGCATAACGTGATTAATCAAACGCACAAAGCGAAGAAAACAACTACGACATTTGAAGTATCCTTCCTAGGGTATCACTGTTCCAACATTATCATCAACTGTTGTTGTAATAAATAGTATTACCCGTAAACAGGTAGTCGATATTCCAGCAGCTGCAACTAAGGGCACCCATCCTACAACAACCTGGAGAACTACTACAAGTACCAGAGGAAGAGGAGTTGCCCTTCGCCTAATGTTATTCTTCTCGAAAGGCCCCCTCCACGAAGGGAGGTCGAAAGTCCAACACCTCCAGTTCGTCGCTCTCGGCCAGCGGTAAGAGAAGGCGGGTCCAAGAAGGATAGACAGCGGGACCTTCGAAAGGTGTTTTCCTAGGCACCCGCTCAAAGAAGACGCTATCAATCTCTGGGGTTCCTCAGGACCTTTGGTGGATACACAAGCTAGGGATAGTAATCCCGAGGACCTTTGTTACAATCAGGCATTCAGAGAAGATGGTAATTCCCAAGGAACAGATACTGAGATCCTTAGGGGTAGCCTCCCTCGTCTAGAAGATACAGCTTCCTACGTTGGGTTAGTGTTCCCTCCGAGTCTGAAAAGGATGCAATTCTGTCGACTTTCCCTAAGGATCATTCATTATAAGAGTTCAAGACAAAAAGTACAATGTCCACTGCCCCATCCATCTTTCCCCATATGAGAACAATATACATGGCAGAGGATGATCACGAGGGCCCCAGCGATCGACAGTGTCTCGAGACCCTTGAGGCCATGATGTAAACCGTGAGTGCGTTGATATAAGCCTTGACCTAGGCAATTCTGGAGATCAAAGCAAGCATGGCCTCCTAACCAGAAAGAGCATTGGACCAAGCAAGCCTAGATCCCGAGACCAACGGGGATTCAAATATAATCGTTCCACCCGCTGGTGGTAGTTATGCCCTGCCCAGATCGACCGCTCCTTCTGCAGCAGATGAAGCCCGGGAAGAAATACCGGAGGTGCGAGAACTGTGGGCCTGTTAGATCCAATGGCCAATCTGGACTCACTGTGCGAGCTCGAGATTCGACAACCGTATTCCCACGAATGGAGAGATGTGCCATAACCGCCCAAGTACAAGCCCTTTAACCTGACCCTATTTTACGGGAAGAAATCCCCTTGACAATATATGAGTTACTTTGAGACGAAAATAGGTCATCTGCCTCATAGTGACGCTCTTCTCACCCAGCTCTTTATTTGGGCACTATCTGGAGTAGCCTTTGATTGGTTCTGCAGCCTCCAGGATAACTATATTTCGTCATTTAATAATCTTAAGGGCCTTTTCCTTGCTTGATTCTTTGGCAAAGGTAATAACATGACGATGTCATCTCTAATGGACATCATTCAAAAAGAAAAAGAATGTGTATGGGAGTACATCAAGCGATACAGGAAAGCTGCACTGAAGCTACCTCCCAAGTAATCCTGAGTCTACGTTGTTGGATACCTACCAGAGAAATCTCCTTCTTGCGGCCAGACTCTATATGGGCGACTCTCAGTTCAAAGACTGGATGACGTTTATCATAAATATTGTCAATGCTGAGAAGAAAGTCTGGAACTTTGCTCTCTTAGGAATATAGATCCCCGTCACTGATGATAGGAGAAAATGTCCTTAAAAAAACAACCATAATAACAACAACAATGACAATAGCGCCCGGGATGTCCAGGAAAAGCATGCCCTTGTCGCTAATATAACCAAGAAGACCGAGCAAAAGCCCGCAAAGACTCCAAAGCCGAAAAAGACCTACACTTTTGAAGATGACGACGTCATGGCATTCTTTGACGTACTAATGAAGGGGAACATTCTCCGACTCCCTGACATCAAATGCCCCGAAGTGGCGGAAGATATAAATAATCCTAATTACTGCCACTACCATCGGTACGTCCATCATTCAATGAAGTATTTCTTTATGTTAAAGCAGTACATCCAACGTCTGCTCCACTCCAAGGCCCTTAGCTTAGACATTGAGGAAATGACAGTTGCCGCCAACAAGTTATCTTTCCAATTTGGAAACTTCCCAGGGACGGAAACCCAAGACAGAGTGATCTCGATCCCCAGGGCAATAATGGAGGTTGTCAATCTCCAACCCGCTCGTAACCAAACAGCCGGGCTGGTACCTCTCACCACATCACGGAGGGAGGTCATGTGGATTCATCCAGATCATGCTCCAGACGTGATGCAGCAAGCAGCACCTTTTGCCACCAAGTGCAAGGATAAGAAGTCCAAGTCCTTTTAGGAGGCTATAACAAAAATAACAAGGTCATGACTGGTGTACCAACGCGAGTACGACACCCGTGACGATGGTGTGTCCATTCCAACATCCGCCAGCAGAAAAGTCCAAGCAGAAAAAAACTCCTTTTAACAAACCGATGCACAAATATACAACTCAAGGGCTGGAGAAGCCCTACAACTTCGATATCTTGGCACAACTGGCCAATACTACAGCTAAGTTGTCATTATTCAAGCTTCTCCGACTCTCAAAAGATACCCAGGTTGTTCTAAGTGAGGCATTGCAGAATGCCAAAACCTACCTGACGCAGGTCAAGCAGCCAGTCGAGAATCCTTTCACATGCCCTTACTTCAATAATATTATGGAGGCGATACCCAACATCACATTCTTGCAACAAGACATATTGCTAAAGAATAATAGGAATGATCAACCTTTATATTATACAGGGTATATTGGCGCCATCAAGGTGGACTGGATGCACATCGATCCCGGTTCATCAAGCAGCATCATTCCGTGGAGTCTGCTTCAGACCTTGGGTATCCCAACGCATCACCTGGCAGCAACCAATACTACCATCAATGGCTTCAACGCAGAAAGAAACTACCCTCTTGGCAAGATTCGCCTGAAATGCCCGATCAACAACTTAAAAATAGCGGTCACTTGCTACGTCATAGACGTAGACGTATCCTACAATATCTTGGTGGGACACCCGTGGATACATGAGTACATGATCGTACCATCGACTTTGTACCAGTGCCTGAAGTACGTTAATGAATACGACATTGTCAAAATAGAGTTTGTTGATGTTGATCCATTCAAAGGGGTCGAGACCTATTACTCTGACTCTATCCTCTAAAAGTAAGTCTACGAAGATGAAGGTGGCAATAATACCGACGATGAGGCAGAGATTGGGACAAGATCATACGACCCCTGAGAGTCTGTCTCAAGGCATGCGCTATCGACAACGCCCCTTCCCACGTGGTAAAATTGCACAGGAAGGCACCTGAACCTCTTGTCGTTCATTTTCGTAGACCGAGTCGACCATCGAAGGATGATCCGGCACCTACTATGACTTTCGAACCTCTAGTGATAAAGCTGCTTAAGAGACCTCCGAAGCCGTCGCTCGTACTAGGGGTAGATCTCGAAAATGATAAACTGGTGGACTACATAACCGCTCATGCTAACGTTCCTTCTTTTGATGACGTAATTCTTGAGGATAAGATACCTTATTTTATGAATAAAGGGTTATCTTTGAACTACTCTGATGTTGCACATCTAAGCATATTGTATTCTATTGAGCACGGTATAGGCCTGCACCTGCATACACCGGTGACTATCACCTATGCAGTGAACCAAATTCTCCCCAGTAAAAAACTCCTACTTCTTAGTTCCATCAAGGAAGAGGGAAGACAAACTCATCATTTTCTGCAGAGTAGAAAGTCCCCAATCCTTCGTCCCAGAGGAACTAGAGTCAGAACCTGACACCGACTAAATACTATTTTACCGGTACAGCTCTCAAACCAAGCAACCTATCCATAAGATGGGATACGATCTGAAAGCTACTAGGGGCTTAAACTACGGCAAAGGCCGAAGGCTTCCTCTATGTCTACACGCTCTATCAGTCAAGTTCGAGGAATACTACCATAAGACCAAGACAGGCTTAGGGTACGTCACGCTTTCTACATCCTCTAAAGACTTGGATGAAGAAAATGAGTTACACTCTCACTCTTCAAAATTTTCCTCTTGGGACCCCGACATCAGTATTGGGAGACGTTCAAAAAAATATTGCCTGCCAACATGGTGTCAGCTGACCCTCAGGAAGACGACGAGGATCCACCTGAAGTGGGTCCAATGCCTAGACTCAAAATGGGAGATACGGTTCGAGCAATGGGAATCTTCCACTGAGGACGAAGTCGTACAAGTCAATCTAGGGGATGAATTCTCCCCTAAACCTATCTTCATCAGCAAAAGTCTGTCCGATGAGGACCGAGAATCCCTACTACAACTTATTTGGGAGTAAACTGATGTCTTTGCCTGGAGTTACGAAGAATGTCGATACTAGACCCCCAAATTGCTGTCTACAAGCTCAATATCTTACCAAACTCTAAGCCAATCAAGCAACAACAACTATAATTTCGACCGGACATCATGAATACCGTTGAAGCTAAAGTCAACAAGCTGATAGCTAGTAGCTTCATCCGCGAGGATAACATCCAGATTTGGTAGCCAATATTGTGCCCGTCATCAAAAAAAATGAGAAGATTCGAATCTGCATTGACTTTCATAATCTGAATACGGCATACCTAAAAATGAGCTTTTTTTTTTGATCAAAAATATAATAATCGTCAACACTTGTGGCTTCGAGCGTATGTCCTACATGGACGGATTCTCAGGCTATAATCAAATCAAGATAATTTATAATGATGAGAAGCATACTTTATTCCGAATGCCGATAGGAGTGTACTATTACACAGTCATACCCTTCGGTCTGAAGAACGCAGGTGCTACATACCAGCGAGCTATGAGCACCATCTTTTGCGAGCATCAGTGCAAGACAGTGGAGTGTTACGTTGATAACATCGCTGTCAAGAGTCGCTCTAAAGATGATTACCTCCAAGACTTGAGGACAGTGTACGATATGATACGTCCGAACCAGCTCAAGATGAATCCTGCGAAATCCTTCCTGGGAGTATCTGGCAAAATTCTTGGGTTTTGTCATAACTTCGAAGGGTATCCATATAGACCCTGACAAGACTAAAGGAATCCTTGAAATGCATCCAACGAAGAACCTCAGAGAAAATCGTGGCCTTCAAGGAAGAATACATTAGAAGATTCATATCAAATCTCTCTGGACATTTCCAGCCATTCATCCAGCTTATGAAGAAGGGAGTTTACTTTGTTTGGAATGAAGAGTATCAGCGTGCATTCGACGACATCAAGGATTATCTCTTGAACCCCCCAATGTTGGTAGCCCCGGTGATGGGAAAGCCTTTCTGCTTTATGTACGCACGATGGATCACTCTTTGGGCGCTCTGCTAGGCCAGAAAAGTAATACAGGTCACGAGCAGACCATTTACTACCTCAGTAGGATGATGGACAGTACAGAACATAGGTACAACCCCTTCGAGAAGGAGTGCCTCGCTCTAGTCTTTGCTATTTGTTATGCCCCAAAACTAGAATACTAGAGAGCGGATGAGTGACTCATCCAACCATACCTTACAGAATATCGAAGTAAGCCACAATGTGCTGAGGTTGTCAAGTGACAAGGGGGTGCATGCTACAATCAAGTCGCCTTGGGTCAAGAATATCTATGTCTCAATCATGAACCAAAAAATAATAAAAATAAATATGTAAGATAAAGCAGTTAGGCGTCCCTGAAGCTCTATCATAATGATTATGAAACTAGTTATACAGGATGGTATACTAGTACATTGTCAAGATTATATGACTATAAGTCAGCCGCAGTCTGAATAAGATACAATCATATAAAGGAACTATCCCCAGATAAATCGGCTAACAACTATCGTCAACTAAACGTAAAAAGGTAAAATAGAATGATAATCATAATGGTGAAGAAGAAACTCACTCAAGTTCCTCGATGGACATCCTCCTGGTGTGCACCATCGAACAAATACAGGACAGGATCCTCGGGTTCTGCTACTAAACCTAGCCAAACAAAACCAGCAGAGTCAAGCCCCGATAGCAAGTACCACAAAGGAGCATAAGTAAATGAAGCAAAAATCAATAAAGTACAAAAATAGGAAAGTTTGTGCCACAACGGCTAGCGTATAACCTTTCATCGGAGCAGTAGGATACCCCTATAACCAAACAAGGACAAGAGGTGCTGCACTACTCCGTGATAGGGTACGACTAACCAATTATGAACACGACGAAGATAAAACATATCAATATAATCCAGGATACACATGCCATAATACAAGCTAACATATAGATAAAATATGCAGCTTCGGTATACGACTTATTTTGACACATTGGCGCAACCCTAAAACCAAACAAGGACAAGGGTTGAACCGTCGTACCATAATAGTTCTGGTCCCTAGACTACCAGCACATGCTTTGTTAGCGCGGCCAATCAATCCTACGGCGTGGAGTCTGAGTTATCTAAGAAATAATATATAATAAGTATCCTCAGATCACGCCATTATCGAACATGAGCTAGCCGAACCAAATAAATAAAATAAGCACTTGCAGGATGCACCAGTCCCCCGTAGGGCTACCGTGCTAAAAATATGGCCGTAGCGGTTCCATTATTCCTATAGTAAAATAGTGGCTTGGCATTATAATAGTCAGATACTGTACTCCACTAGGGCAGATAATATACAGTATCTGTGGTGGCCAGACTACAGCGCACTTGGAATGAATCTCTGTGGGAAGGTTCGTTTGCATAATCTCGGGATATCGTTCTCTCCCAATGTTACTACCACTTTTAATTACCTAATTAACCCTATGTTATTTTTGAAATCTCAAGCGTGGTTACATGAGAATTTTCCTTAATATGTCGTACAAAGTACGGGCACGCTAGATACGAATCCATTGAAGTCAAATCTGAATTCACCCGAGCGTGTATGCAATATTCATACCATCAATATCCTACCCACGCTTTGGTAGTTGACTCGCTTATTATGCTTGTACTGGGGAAACAATGTATATATTTATAATATAACGCATTCGAGAATTTGGAGGCATTCTCAATGCATAACCCAAATATAATCACTTAACACGTAACATGATGTGTCGTACCTTGGGGCACATTAAATCATAAACAAGTATCAGGCAATTGTGGTATCAGTACGGATACAATAGTCGAGTCCAATCATAAAACTTACAGTTGGTCATATGAGTCTTATCACATGGGGACACTTGGTCCAAATATAATCTTCTTAAATCAGGTACACCGATTACCAATCAATTAGAAATCAAATATTGATGAAATCCTCGAATAATAATTTTGCTGTCGAACGTGAGTAAAGGAAAGTGTGAACCACTCTGGAGTAGATCCACAATCCTTAAACCAAATAAAGTTCAAGATTGCAGATCATCTCCCGAGCAGAACTATGCCCCTCACTCTATTCGATGAACAAGGATAAGTTAATCTACTAATCTGAGTTCACTTTGGGTTGCCACATGGCCTACTATAACATATAATCATACTATGCACATAGTCAGTTCTAGCACATAGCCAGGTCTAGCACAGTCTGGTTACTAAGTCCATTTCTTTCTTAGGATCAATAACAAGCAATTGTCAAGACCAACCATATAGAACAAAGAAATATTTCAAATAAAATAATTAAACTCACGAAATCATGGAATATGTACATAGATTACTAGGGTCGCATAGGATCACATACGTGCATGAGAAGTGCACGCATGAATTACCGCATGGGTCAGGCCCATGCACTGATCAGGTGCATGAGCAACTGGCTGCATGGACGCACTGGCCACATATGTCTCCAGGCAGCATGGACTGCTTGCCGCATGGGGTAGGTGTCGCATAGAGTCAAGGCAAGGTCCACTCCTTGGAACAAGTGCCGAAGTGACGTACATTAATTGCGTATCAGTGAAGTGACATAAAGTATCATGTGACATAAAGTGTATCAGGAAGAAAAGACAAAACCATAGAAAGACACGCCAAGGATGCACCAAAGATGAGCCAAGGCTCAAAGTCATGCGTCCAAAGGAAGGTGGCTGCATACTCTACTTGTCGTATAAGTTCGATGTCGCATAAAGTTCGATACCGTATGGAGTACCTTTTGGACTTAGCGAATTTCTCATTCGTTCAGCGAGTGAATACACAAGGTGTTCAAGGGCACTTGTGTAAATCAGCAGTCATGCGTCCAACAATATGGACGCATGCCGGTTGGCTATGCGGCAAAGAGTCCAGCCGCATAAGGATCATGCTGAGTGGAAGTCTCGGTCGCATATTATGCTGGCCGTATGAGAACTTTGTCTTTTGCAGACAGCAAGTTAAGCCATGGCGAAAAAAGCTCCAAAAACCAAAAAAATATTTTCTTGATAAAAATTTCATTTTAAGTCCAAATCAAGTGAAACAAAAGCTAAAATGCTCGAAATGAAATGCTCTAACATAAGGAACAACTAGTTTTCAAAAATACTAAGATTTAGTAGATCAAAATCAAGAAAACACATAGAATACATAGAAACCCAAATCTTGAAACTCGGATCTAAAAAGATTTATACATTAAAATCCAAAACTCCAAGAACTAAATAGAATCAGCAACTCAAGGAGAATATTTTTCATCAACCAAAATTTTAAAATAGCATATATATAAAAAATCTAAAAATCTATGGCGTTACTACTTTGAGCAAGATGTACTTGCCTTGGTGGACTAATAAACCTCTTCCTAGAACCAAGACTAGGGCTAAGGCTAGGGCTTTGATCAAGGGGAGCTCTTGAGGGAAGGATGAAGAAGAAAGAAGAAAGAAGAAAGAAGAAAGAAGAAAGAAGAAAGGAAGTGGAAAATAAGAAAGAATGAGATAGTAGAGAGAAAACCACATATATATACCAAGTGGAGAAATGAGGTTAGCCCTAGGATTAAGTCATGACACTCTCCAACCAATCTCAACCTTCCAAAATAGGCTTAGTGGTTCTAAGAGTGAACCGGGTCTGGTATCCATCCTATATATGGGTCCTAGCACGGGTCCATGGCAATTGCCAAGATGTTCACTACTGGTCTCGGGAAGCCTCCTACCATAAACATGAATATAATTAAATAATACAACATGGTTAACAGGAACCTATATGTAAATACAACATGAATACATTTACAGGAAAAAATTTCAATATCACAACTTCAAGAAATACCAAATCTGGGTACGAGTATGACATCTCTACCCACCTTAGAAAAATTTTGTCCTCGAAATTCGCCAGGCTAGTCGAGCTGATCATCATGCAAGAAAACTCATAGACCAAGCAAAAAACTCATGATTCAATTAGGAAACTCATAATCCAGAAAATCTCATGAACTACCGAATCTCAAGAACTACAACTAACTGAACACCAAGCATAACAAAATAGGCAGGAAATAAAAATAATAGCAAGGTAAATAAAGGCGCAAGCAATCCACACAATCAAAAGGAAAGAGAAAGAGCATGAGGCATACAGATACATATGTCTCCTGAGTCAGTCAAAATAGGAGTCCGTCCTCGCTGGCCTATGCTGACGCCCAAATGGACATGGATCAAGTCTCTCGGGATAAATCGGTACCAATGACTTAGTCATGAACATGACTCTGCCCAGGATGTACCTTTGTAGTCGGGGCATATAATATACATCATGTATCACGAGATACTAAGGCAGATGAGTGAGATAAAAGATCATCTCCACTCGCCGAATATACGAAACCCAAAAGATAGATAAAACTGAAAGAACTCAAATCTCACTCGTAACTTGACCACCTTCTGCTAACATATGTTCTCGTATGCCAAACTCAGATTGCTCATATCTCGGGACTGTTATAACTCTATCATGAGGATGTCTCTGCTGAACAATATGATGTTGTCTCGGAAGAAACACTTGTGCTTTCATCAACATCGGATATTGGGCTAACGGTCGTACTGCTAAAACTGGCTCTTGATACGAAACTGCTCTTGGAGCTGGCAACGTTGGGAATTATTGATACGATCCTCCCTGTCTCTGTATTTATGGGCAAGTAGCTATCATATGGTCAGAACCCCCATATCTCAAGCATCTTCCACTTGCCATCCTATATACATCCTGAGTGTGACCTTTTTGCCATAATAGGTACATCATACTGGATTCACCAGGCATTATTGATGTTGTATCGGCTATTGTTGCCAAGTTATCATTGTCTCATCTGATGCCACTGGCCTTTGTGGTGCCAAATCACAAATATGAATGTCGGGTGCTAGTCCTCCCTCATTGTTTTGTCCATGAGACCTCTTCCGATCCACTCTTCTTGATGCCATTCTTTGAGTTGTAAGCTCAACCTTCTTGGCTGCTATTAATACCACCTCAAAGGTCTAGTAGTCGTGCACCTCTACCAGGTACAAGATCTCCAAGTGAAGTCCCTGCTGGAATATCATTGCTCTCTTGAACTTATTTTCCACCATGGTTGGAGCAAATCTGCTAGGTCGACAAAATTCTGCCGTATAGCCGTCTACTGTCCTTCCTACTTGCTTGAAGTTAATAAAACTTTGTTGCAACTCACTTCACCCTGAACCGGGTCTTAAAATCCTCTCATGAAATATGATGCCTCAATACTACCTCCATCGTAGCCCACCAATATTTTGCCAGATCTTAGAGTTGTAAGCAAACTAGGTCAACTTGTTCATCGGCTAAAACTTTAGCCGCTGTCAGGATGGTCTCAATATCCTGGAGCCAAACATCTGACGTGATTGCGTCCTCCGTGCCATCGAAATATCAGGGGTTCAGTCTGTAAATCTAACAGATGCCCCAGAATCTGTTCTCTCACCTCGTTTTAGGGCAGTTTGTAATCCTTGGTTCAACAGGACATTTTGTTCCTGCTGTTGGACATGTTATTGCTGATGTTAATGTTGTTATTGTTGTTGTACCTCCATCTAGTATTTTTGGGCAGCCAACAGTCCACGGATAATCTTTAGCAAGGCCGGGGTATCCAGTACTGCTGGCACTACGGGAGGTACGGGAACACCTGGAGCCTGCTGCTTTGTCCCATTCATCTTGGGCTCAACTCAGATATTTGGTTGGGATCCCAGAGGATTTTATTCTACTGGAAACTCTGCCTCTGTTATTGCTGCAACATTTGGGAAAGGAGAAGTCCTAAAGAAGAGCACAAAGAACATCAAGAACAGGACGAGAAGGAACAAGGAAGCAATCAATCTGGAAGAGTTCAAGCTGAATATCAAAGAGAACGAATTCAGAATTTCAAGAAGGATCATATTTGATTGAGACTCCTAGAACAAGATACCCAATAATTATGAAAGACAGACCTGCATGGGCCACCAATAAAACCTTGTCACACCCAGAACTAGAATACTGGAGAGCGAAAGAGTGACTCAGCCAATCATACCTTGCAGAATATCGAAGTAAGCCAAAAAGTGCTAAGGTTGTCAAGGGATAAGGGGTTGCATGCTACAATCAAGTCACCTAGGGTCAAGAACATCTATGTCTCAATCATCAACCAAGAAACAATAAAAATGAACATGTAAGATAAAGCAGTTAGGCGTCCCTTACGCTTTATTAGAATGATCATAAAACTAGTTATATAGGATGGTATACTAGTACATTGTCAAGAGTACATGACTGTAAGTCAGCCGCGGTCTGAATAACATACAATCATGTAGATTAACTAATATCTGGATAAACCGACTAACAAGTGCCGTCGGCTAAACACCAAAAGGTAAAACAGAATGATACTCATAGTGGTGAAAAAAAAACCCACTCAAGTTCCTTAAAAGACGTCCTCCTGGTGTGCACCATCGGACAGATACATGATAGGATCCTCGGGTTCTACAACTAAACATGGCCAAATAAAACCAGCGGGGTCAGGCCCCGATAGCAAGTACCACAAAGGAGCACAAGTGAATGAAGCAAAAACTAATAAAGTACAAAAATAGAAAAGTCTGTGCTACAACAACAAGCGTATGATCTTTCATCGGAGCAGTTGGACACCCTGACAGCCAAACAAGGACAAGAGGTGCCTACTACTCCAAGACAGGGTACGACTAACCAATTATGAACACAACAAAGATAAAACATATCAATATAATCGAGGACACACATGCCATAATACAAGCTAAGATGTAGATAAAATATGCAGCTTTATTACACGACCTATTGTGATACATTGGCGTAACCCTAAAACCAAACAAGGACAAGGTTTGAACCGTCGTACCATAATAGTTTACGTCGCTAGACTACCAGCACATGCTCTGTTAGAGCAGCCAATCAATCCAATGGCTCGTTATGTAGAGTCTGAGTTATCTCAAAAATAATATATAATAAGTATTCTCAGATTACGTCATTTTCGAACATGAGCTAACCGAACCAAATAAATAAAATAAGCACTTGACGGATGCACCAGTCCCCCGTAGGGCTACCACGCTAAAAATATGGTAGTAACGGTTCCAGTGTTCCTATAGTAAAACAGTGGCTCGGTATTATAATAGTTAGATAATGCACTCCACTAGGCAAATGATATACAGTATCTATGGTGGCAATCCCACAGCGCACTTGGAATGAATCTCTATGGGAAGGTTCGTTGGCATGTCTCGGGATACCGTTTCCTACCAATGTTACTACCACTTTTAGTTACCTAATTAACCCTATGTTGTTGTTGAAATCTTAAGGCGTGGTCACATAAGAATTTTCCTTAATATGTCATATAAAGTACAGGCACGCAAGATACGAATCCATGGAAGTCAAATCTGGATTCACCCGAGCATGTATGCAATATTCATACCATCAATATCCTAGTTACGCTTTGGTAGTTGACTCACTTATTATGCCTGTGTTAGAAAAATAATGTATATATTTATAATATCACGCATTCAAGAATTTGGAGGCATTCTCGGTGCACAACCCAAATATAATTAATTAACACGTGACAGGATGTGTCGCACCTCGGTGCCCATTAAATCATAAACAAGTATCAGGCAATAATGGTATCAGCACAGATACAGTATTTGAGTCCAATCACCAAATTTATAGTTGGTCATATTAGTCTTATCACATGGGGATACTTGGTCCAAATATAATTTCCTCAAATCAGGTACACCGATTACAAATCAATTAGAAATTGAATCTTAATAAAATTCTCGAATCAATAATTTTGCCACCGAACGTGTATAAGGGAAAGTGTGAACCACTCTGGAGTAGATCCACTATCCTTAAACCAATAAAGGACCAGGATTGCAGATTGTCTTCCGAGCAAAATTATGCCCCTTAATCTATTCGATAAACAATGATAAGTTAATCTACTAATCTTAGTTCACTTTAGGTTGCCACATGGCCTACTATAACATATAATCATACTATGCACATAGTCAGTTCTAGCACATAGCTAGGTCTAGCACAGTCTAGTTACTAAGTCTATTTTTTCCTTAGGATCAATAACAAGCAATTGTCAAGACCAAGCACATAGAACAAAGAAATATTTCAAATAAAATAATTAAACTCAAGAAATCATGAAACGAGTACATAGATTACTAGGGTCTCATAGGATCACATGCGCGCATGAGAAGTGCACGCATGAATTGTCGCATGGTTCAGGTCGCATGCACTGATCAAGCGCATGAACAACTGGACTCATGGACGCACTGGCCGCATATGTCTCAAGGCCGCATGGACTGCTTGTCGCATGAGGCAGGTGCCGCATAGCGTCAAGTCAAGGTCCAATTCTGGGAACAAGTACCGAAGTGACGTGCATTAATTGCGTGTTAGTGAAGTGACATAAAGTGTAATGTGACATAAAGTATGTCAGGAAAAAAAGACAAAACCATAGAAAGACATGCCAAGGATGCACCAAAGTTGCGCCAAGGCTCAAAGTCGTGCATCCAAGGGAAGGTGGCTACATGCTCTGCTTGTCGCATTAGTTCAATATCGCATGAAGTTCAATGCCGCATAGAGTGCCTTTTGGACTTAGCAAATTTTTCATTCATTCAGCGAGTGAATACACAAGGTGTTCAAGGGCACTTAAGTAAATCAGCAGTCATGCGTCCAACAAAATCGACTCATGCTGGTTGGCTATGCGGCAAAGAGTCCAGCCGCATAAGGATCATGCCACATGGAAGTCTCGGTCACATATTGTGCTGGCCGCATGAGAACTTCGTCTTCTCCAGATAGCAAGTTCAGCCATGGAGAAAAAAGCTACAAAAACCCAAAAATTATTTTTTTTCATAACATTTTTATTTTAAGTCCAAATCTAGTAAAACAAAAGCCAAAATGCTCGAAATAAAATGCTCTAACATAAGGAACAACTAGTTTTCAAAAACACTAAGTTTTAGTAGATCAAAACCAAGGAAACACATAGAACACATAAAAATCCAAATTTTGAAACTCATATCTACAAAGATCTATACATTAAAATCCAAAACTTTAAGAACTAAATATAATCAGCAACTCAAGGAGAATATTTTCCATCAACCACATTTTTAAAATAATATATATTTAATAATATAAAAATCTATGGCTTCACCACTTTGAGCAAGAAGAACTTGCCTTGGTGGACTAATAAACCTCTTCCTAGAACTAAGTCTAGGGCTAGGGCTAGGGCTTCGTCCAAGGAGAGATCTTGAGAGAAGGAGGAAGAAGAAAGAAGAAAGGAAGTGGGAAATGAGAAAGAATGACAGAGGAGAGAGAAAACCACATATATATACCAAGTAGAGATAAAAGGTTAGCCCTAGGATTAGGTCATGACACTCTCCAACCAATCTTAGCCATCCAAAATAGGCTTAGTGGTTCCAACAGTGAACCGGGTCCGGTATTCATCCTATATATGGGTCCTAGCACGGGTCTATGGCAATTGTCAAGATATTTACTACTGGTCTCGAATATTCTCCCACAATAAACAGGAATACAATTAAATAAATACAATATGGTTAACAGGAACCTACATGTAAATACAGCATGAATACATCTACATAAAAATTTTAAATATCACAAATTCAAGAAATACCAAATCTGGGAATGGGTGTGACACTATCCAAAAAACTCGGCATTACGTGGCTGGTCAAATAATCTGTGTGATCTCATGGGTCAACCCTCTTAGGGTTCTTATGACCAAACTCGGGGTGCTCAATTCCCTCCTGGCTAAGTGGGCCACACTGAAGTCACCATATGACATGGTATTTGTTCCATAGAAGGTGGTCAAAGGCCAGCATTGGCAGATTTTTTGGCATCTCACCCTGTACCAAAAACTTTAAAGCTCAATGATGAGAACTCGGATGAAATAGCGGACTCAAACGTGACCACAAGGGCAGAAGCCGTTTGGCAAATATTTTTCGACGATACTTCTATAACAGGGCCCAAAGGCATTATTGTTGCTGGCGTTAGGATAGTACTGATTTCCCCATACGACTTGGTCATCAACCGCGCCTACTCTCTCACAGATCCTTGCTCCAACAATATGGAAGAGTACAGCATCCTCATTATTGGACTTCAACTCGCTAAGCAGGTAGGAGTTGACTACTTAGAGACCTACGACGACTCCAAGCTAATAGTCAGCCAGCTCCGGGGCGAGTACGAAGTTCGACATAAGGATTTGATTCCCTACCACCAAGCCGTGCTTAGCATAACTCCACCTTCGAGAAATTCTTCATAGAGCACGTCCCTCGACTATAAAACATCGAGGCTGACGCCCTGGCCAATCTCGCAGCCTCTTTAGCTGTTCCAGCCAATACTTATCAGTTGATCACCATGGTTAGCCAAGAATTAGTCTGCCCAAAAAATAATCTATGTCTGTGCCTAAGCTACTCAGTACAGACAAATACCGACTCCCAAGACTGGAGACTCCCATTTATTGACTATGTTTTTTATGGGATTATTTCAGATAACCCAAAGGAAGCTACTTCCGTCAGAAGATGTTCACTCCAGTTTTATTATGATACAGCTACTAAAATATTGTATCGTCTTTCCGATGATGGGCTTCTGCTATGATGCCTATCCAACACAGAGTTGAAGCAAGCACTCCGTGAGGCTCCCGACGGCGTTTGTGGCGTACACTAACCTGTTCCGAAGCTACAAGACCATCTTAGGAGGATGGATTACTATTAGCCAACAATGGTAGCAGGTGCTGTTGACTATGCAAGAAAGTGCCAAATGTGCCAAATCCATAAAGATTTTATCCACCAGCCCTCAGAATTCATAGACCCAACGGTAGCATATTGGCTGTGTGTAGCGTGGGGAATGGATATTATCGGATCGATTAATCTACCCTCATATAAGGGACATCAGTTCATCTTTACCATCACCGGCTACTTCTCCAAGTGGGCAAAAGTTGTTCCACTCGCTGAAGTAAAGATATCAAATTTGATCAGCTTCATCAAGCATCACGTTATATACCGCTTCAATTTACCATGGACGATCATCTACGACAACGGTCCACAGTTTACAAGCTATGTGTTCTACCAGTTTTGTGACAAAAATTAAATTCAAAATATAGCCTCGACCACCTACTACCCAACAGCAAACAGTCTAGTAGAGGCAATCATTAAGACCATTATAAATCTACTCAAGAAGTTTATATCCTCCAATAAGCGCAACTAGAATAAGAAGCTGGAGGAGTGTCTTTGGGCCTATCACATAATGGTCCGGACACCAACTGGCAACACACTATTTTCCCTGGTCTACGAAAGTGAAGCGGTCCTCCCACTCGAGATTCAAATTTCGTCGCTCCGAGTGGCTCTTTTCAACCGATTAACCGTTGACGAAAATCATCGTCGACGGCTACAAGAGTTAGAAGCACTCTACGAGAAGTGACTCTTAGTTCAACAATGCATTGAGTTTACCAAGCACGCCTCTTAGAAGCCTTCAACAAACGGGTCAAGTAAAGAACTTTTCAAGTGGGTGACCTCATCTTGACAATAAGAAGGCTGATAGTTATGACCTACAAGACGGCCAGTAAATTCTAACCTAAATAGGATGGCCCATTTATCGTGGAGTCAGTATTCTTCAATGGTGCTTATCGGCTCGCAAAACTCAATGGCGACTTGTTCATGATGCCTATCAATGACAAGTTTCTCAAAAAGTACTATGTCTAAGCTTGGCTTGTACTCCCCTTATTATCAGCAAGACAACCAAGATATATGTTGTATTCCTCAATAGGTGCCTACGCACAGCACACACCCTCTTTTTATAAAATCTTTGTAAATGCCATTGTCTGTATTCAGGAGTCCTGAATACGCAAGAGATAGTGGATTCTCAAGAGCTCTCCAGTGGAGCAATTCTCGGGTCTATCCAAACTTTTGGGTAGACCACTCATAATCAGTTCTCTTGGGCATCAGTTCATGGCTACCTCACCTCTGAACTACTATCGTAACAGTTCTCCCCAACTGGGTTTGCCATGTCCATGTTGCCTCTGAGCAAACATTTCTGTATGACTATCGATTGTCACATCCATAATACCTCTGATATCGGTCGTCATCTTAAACTTATCACCCGTACTTACTTTAAAGTACGTCAGTAGTGTAAAGTCCACAAAATCTATCACGTCCATATCACCTCTAATAGGACTCGTTTTGAATCTATTACTTGCACACCAAATGCGCAAGAAAGTAATAGGTCCATCAAAGATCCCTCGATGGGATGTCCTCAACAACTACGATATTGTATTACGTCCATATTACCTCTAGTACAATATCCAAAGTTCTCACACATAATTGTAATAAGAGGGAAGCTTTTCTTTCTTTTGGCAAAAAAATAATAAAGCAAACTACATCCAAGGGACTACTAATGTCCCAACCACAAAATCAAGACAAAAAATATAGTTTTTGATAAAGAAAAAAAAACTACTGGTGCTCCTAGTCTGAGAAAAACTCTTCTATTCACCCACGAAGTCTGGCAATATGGTTATCTAAGGGTGCCTTGGCCCGGCCCTCAACTTCTAAAGCAAAGGCTTCAGGATCCGCATAACGGGCATAGGACTCATGCTTGTCCTCCAGCTTCTGCATTATGACCTCAATACCAGGCGTGTTCCTTGCCAGTTTGCTCACCTCGGCTCGGATGGCCTCCTCCTCTCGTTGGGCCTCTCAGAGACTATTCCCCAGTATGTCGAGCGTGACATAGAGTTTTCTGATTTCTTCAGTCACCTTAGTCACTTCCTGGGTTGTCACTACCACGTTCCGAAAATAGGGGTATTTTCGACTTTTTACAATATTTAATATTATGGTAGTTACAATTATGTAATTGCATGATAATTATTTGTTTTAAATAATTATGTGATGTGTAATTATATATATAATTATCTACAGTGTTCATTTGTGTTTGTGCTGGTAGACTTGACCTAGAAGCCAGTAGGTGAACACCTGTCCGAATTGTGGGATTCGGTATTTTAATTGTTTATTTTAGAATTAAATTCTTGGAGGTAATAATTAATTATCGTATTTATTTAATTATTGCGCATTGCCTTTGCTTCGATATTTGGAGCAGTATCCTGACTTGTCTTCCAACAAATTTCACAATCTTGCCCTAGACATGCCTGTCTTCCATCCTGATATTTTTGCAACTCATAATTATGCTCTCTGTGCATTATTTCTAGCCGCACAAAAATCGTCGCAGACGTTATTTAATAAAATTCTTATTTTTGTATCGTTGTGCGTCCCAATCGAAATTGGAGGAAATCTTGACCTATTTTTCGTGCGGCCTAAATTAGGGCAATATCCTGTCCTGAGTCTACTTTATTATTGGTGTTGATGACCCGACCTGATTTTGGTCCCATGTACTCCTAATTAATTTGAGAACACCAGTCGCATTTAATTAATCTAATTTAACCATAATCTCAGCCTTATGCAAAATTTTCAATTGTCGGGCACTTTTGTGAAAAAGTGCATTAGGGTGCCCACCCCTTTGAGCACACTACGTGAATAAACATATTTCCTTTTTATTGGTATTTTTCATAATTTTTAGGAGGGTGTAATTTAACACCAAGTTCCTTAAGACCCTGGCCCTCCAAAACTTGAACCCATGTAATCCGAGCCATTCATTTTGAATCAAAACAAATCCTGGCCATTGAAATCCTACATGAGAGGCCCAACCCCAAGAGGGGTTGACCAGTCAAACTTTTCTAGGGCAAGCACCCCCTACATGTATAAAATATCTTTTCCCTTTTCCTTAAATTTTTATTCTTTATTTTTCTATCCCAACTCTTCTCTCAGCCGACTTCATCATCCCTACCCCTATTCACCATCAGTCTTCCACCGCCACCCTCAGCCGACATCCTCGCCGGAGAAGCCGGAGTAGCCATCCCCGACCCCGAAGCTGACCTTCTCCTCCTCGACGAACCCCTCGCCGGAGACCCACTGCCCTCACCGTCCGCCTCCTTCCTCCTCCATCATCGTCCCCATCTTCTCCAACTTCCTTCTGCGGTCCCGCCGGATCACCCGAGCCCGCCGGACGACGAGCAGCGACGCCTCCCTCACTCGACCGATCCCTCTCCGCCAGCTCCCCTCGAACTCCTGCCCGACCTCCCTGCTCCGATCCAACTCCGGCAGCTACACCTGCACAGCCCGGTTCAGCCGACCTCAACCCGACTCCCCCTCTGCGTACATTCCTCCGGCGGATCCTCGACTTCGAGCGGCGATCGGTCGATCTCAACCAGCTCGAGTGTTCCGAACCACTGACGCGGTGGAGCGCCGAGTTTGAGATCGATATTTTTTCGCTCCAGTATCAGTCGATCTACCGTGTCGAGAAGTTCTGACTCGACAGTGTCGTATCGACAATTATGGACAAATACTTGATCTCGTGAAGAAGTGTCCGTGACCTATTTGTGTCCGATCGGACACAGTAGGGGAGATCATTCTTCAAATTGTGCCATTAAATCGAAGAGGACGAGTTCGAGTTCAAATTGTTCTGATCAATAAATCTTCAATCAGCATTCCAAGGAGAATTGGATCTGTCATAGGTAAACAGAGCTTGGATACTCTGATCAATTGAGTATCGAAAGGAACTAGTCGTGTCCACTTGAGATCGGACACTTGGAACTGAGCCGAACACAAACTTTCGGATCAAGCTACGATTTTTACAAATTCGAGATCGATTCTTCAATCCAGTAAGTATTTCGTTCTTTTTGTATAATTTTCTTGATCACTTTCTTTCGATTTGATCAACTAGAAACTCAGAAGAATCCCTAAAACATTCTTCCTCCGTTTTGTACGCCGTGTGTTTGGGGATTTAACTCAGAGGAGACTTAATAACTCAACTTACTCGAAACGGACATGAGGAGCTCGGACACGACATCAGACACTACAAGTATAATCCACATACTCTGTTCCTGAGTTAAACGATCGAATGTCCTATGTTCCCGACACACGGGGTTATGTCAAGATCGACATGGCATTCTCGATTTAACACTGCCTTCTTCGAACTGTGTGTGTCTGTGAACCACGAGTTCAGTGGAGTTCATGTCCAGTGCAAGCACCAAGCTTTCATGTCTGGTCGACACTAGTATCTATCTATGTTTGGAAACGATAGCAGGTTGTAGTGAACAGAAGTTTTTCTCTGTAATTTGTTGTATTTCAAATAGAGTAGGTGTAGGTAATGATGGTTTATATGAGTTTGGATAGGTATATGTTCAACGATCAAGTGAGAATAATAGAACATACATTAGTGTTGGCGGTTGAACTTTGAATTTAAGTGTTTATTGAACATAGTGAAGAAGTGAATTGGCAGGGAAATAAAGAACAAAACCGGCCAGTTTACTCAAAAGAGCAGTGGCAGACTCATATTGGGGGGGTGTTAAAACACTTGTCAAGAGGGCTCTAATCGAGTAGACAAGTCGAATGCTAACTGCAGGTCAGAGCCTAGTGGCTTGGGGAATTAAATAGTTTGTTAAAGTTAGTATTTAAGAAGTTATTTAATAAGTTATAAATTAGTTATAAATCAAGAAATGATTAAGACAAGAAATTCTATAAACTTCCAAACAAATTAGGATTTAGTTGGAACATATTTTGAATAAGGATCTAATACTTATATCTTGCCTTCTAGGTGGACTTAGCACCATCTTCACCATTGGATTAAGGACTGTTGGTTTCTCCAGACGATACTCTGGAACAGGACATCAATAATTACCAGCTAAGGACCCAAGGCGAGTACATTCTCTGATTAGTTTCTAATTTATGATATCTCCTATGTTCACTGTATCTAGTGTAGATATCCATGTTCTTGACACATTGGTTACACGGATTGGTATACACGGATCTCGTCATGAGATGTTATTCCTTTTTCATGGTGTAGCTTGTACAAGACTTGTTTCCTTGTTATCTTGTGTATGTACAGACACTGTTTCCCGGGGAGACTTGCTACCTTCCTGGGGAATCCCGTGCCATAGCGTACCATGATTGGATCTACTATACCAGTCGGGGGTGGGGAGTATTTTAGTATAGATATGTGATCATACCCAACTTTTCATGCATCATAGCTCACCCCACATCTCACGTCGGGTGCGGCCTGACCCTCTCCATGCTTCATAGCTGTTACGTGTGATTAGCCTGACCTATACATGCATCATAGCTAACCAACGGTTAGCCTGACCTTCGTGAATCATAGCTAATCACATGTAACCAGCCTGATCAAGATCCCAAGCCGATCACATGTTAAAGCTAGTACTCACACACTTAGTCATAGGTTTCTTGCTCATGGACATATTGTTTCTTTTCCTGCAGTTACTTACAGTATTTCCAGTATTTCTTTCATTGTACATTTCTCGTACCTATACATGCATCTGGTATATTTCCATCTAGAACTGCTACATAGTTTATGTCATTTATATAGAACTGCTATTTAGAGATGTAGTTTGCTCCTTCCTGACTGGAAAATATTTTTCTAGACTGTGACCTTAGTAGACTGGTTTCCGACACACTTGGGGATTGGAAGTTAATGATTGCAGGTATGATTATTTTGTCGTTAGACTTGCCTTGTATTTCTTGCTTGCCTTGATATCTCATCGTGCTTTAGTTTATGTGATTGAGTATTTCTAGCATTATTTTATGATATCCACGTCTCCTTATGGAGTTGGGTATTCACGTGAGTTGATTAGATAGTTACATGACCCAGACAGCGTTCTACCGCCGATGCTGCGGCGTAGGCTGGACGTACCCACGCACTCGTGCCCCTAAACCGGGTGCGGGTCGTGACATGGGTTAGGTCCTTCTTCCTTGAGAGGCAACCCTCTCAGAGATCACCCAGCTTGTCTCGCCTCTCCTGTAAACCCTAGAGTTCACGCTGCAAGCCCTTTTTGGACGAAGCATAGAATGCCTTCTCCTCCTCAACAGACTTTAAAAACTTACCATATTCATAGGATATCAGCCTTCCCATATCCTCCTGTTGGTACTTCTTCAACTTTGTCAGGCATTGCTCTACTTTGATCATCTTCTGATCCAGGAGGTCAATATTTACTTAAAACTAGAGAGGGCCCTTAGAGATTTGACCTGGCCATCAGCAAAGTGTCTAGGCTAGGCGAAGGACCTGTTCTGCTCCAACAGCACCCCTGCTTCAGAAATATGTCAAAGCTTTGTAGGGAGAGCCTGGAGGTCTCATAGATCCCCTCTAGCATAGCTAGGATCAAAGGTGGCACGACAGAAGGAGTAGCCGCGGGAATAATAGGTTTGTATGATGGCCCCCAACCGTCTAAGAGGGGAAGGAGTAGCGGAAGAGCGACATGTAGTCTTTGTTGCTACCAAGTCTTTAAGGGTCATACGGAGTGACTGCACACCCAACAACTCGACAACAGACAATTTGGTAGCATTGCAACCAGTAACAGGGGTGCCATGATGTCCCATGGTGTCTACACCCGCTTGTGTACCAAGATTACGTTGTATCAGGCGACCTCGGAGGATGACCCAGTAGCCACAGTTCGAAGAACATCGGGGACAACCTCCTTGGAATGGTTTTCTCCAGCATCTAAAGGGTTTGTGATGGCAGAATGCCCAGCAGTAACCGTTAGGGAAGCAGCCACTACACTAGAGGGATATGTAGTTGGCTCCGCTGGGGTTTCTCTACCCCCGGAAGAGCGAGAAAGAGACTCGAACCTCTTCCGAACAAGCTTGTTGTCTCCTTCTTCCTCTATGCCTTCCTCAACAGCCACGTCTACAATCCTTAAGGGAGAGGTAGAGCCTGCACGTCCAGAATAACCAGTAATTAATTTTACCATGAGGATTGAGATCTGAAACCAGAAAATATTATCTCTTGTGAAATTGCAAAATAACATACCTGAGGGAGGCGGCGCAGGTTATGGCTCACCCAACGTTGTTATGGCCTTCCCCATGGCATCCAGTTCATTCATAAATATGTGCTCCAAAGGGGTATAAGGCTCCACCAAATCTGCATCCAGGCCCTGAGCTCCCGAAGCCTCCGGTACAAGTTCTTAGTCACCTACGTCAGACTCCGGGGAGGTTCCCTCTTCTGGTTCATCATAAATTACCACTGAGGCAACTGCTCGTCCGGGACGATCCGTCTTCGATGGCGTCTACACATTTTCAAACAGACCAGAAGAAAGATATTTATAAAGAGGACCAGGAAGAAACAGACTAAGAGGTTTTATGGGTGCCGCAACATCATTTAAAGTAGGATTTGCTTCAAAACCCACTAGTGCAAGGGGCCTTACCTCTTCGCTCATAGTCCCCTTTGCAAAGGACAACAAATTTGTCGTAGGTTCCATACCTGGGGCCAACTCAGTCCTCGCCTTCTTGGAATAGCGAGCATAATATGTCTCGACCTTTGATTTGCACTTAGCAGGCAGAGGATCCTCGGAAGGAGATGTTCCCTCTTCCCCGGTTGACGGGTCCAACTCCACGATCAAAGGTCTAGCAACTCCCTTACCTTTCTTGGGAGTCCTATGCACCCTTCCTTCCGGAGGCATCAACATAGTGCCTTCGACATAACTCCTCTTCGAGTCAAAGTTAGCCAACGAGAAATTGGCCGTGTAATATTACTTTGTCGCTTTGTACAGCATTCTGGGTACGACGCCAGCCGACGCCAAATAAAACCGACCTTGAGTGCCAGTGGCACTATAGTAAATCATACTCGGGCCCTATCGAGTAAGTTGTCATTGTATTCGAGGAAAGCACTCGGGTGACCCAGTAGAAGCTAAGTGTAGCCGAACTGACGAGCGAACCGGCTGGAGAGATAAGGCTCCACGAAAATAGCAGCTCTATTCTAGTATACTAAGTGGGAGGGACGAATGGCTTAGAGCCAGCGAAAGTGCCTCTCAGACAAATTTTGAGGCACCCCCCACCCCCGCCATCCTGATGAACAATATTTTTCTCCTCATCCATGAACTCCGGCTCGGATGTGAAGAAACTCCAGCAAGTCATAAATGAGAGCTCTCTTCTACCAGTGGGGACTATGTTGCATTTCTACTATATTCTGTGATACCTATGGATCCAGACATCGACATCCACCATATTCTCATTAGTCCCAGGGCTCATCAGGAATCCGTGAGTAGGAGAAGCCAACCTATCAGATAATGGTAAGGGAGCTCGACTCTGTTAAAATGCCCCTTACTAGGATGGTCCTCTACCTTCTCAGCAAATTTACGGAGACCCCGATGGATGCAGCATACCATGGCCGATAGATAAGTCAGCTTATGGCCGAAAGCTAACTTCACAGCAGGAAGGATGAGGGTGTGGGTGATCCTCTCTATCAACCAAGACCCACCCGAGATAATGCAGTTGCACAACTAGAGCATCATGTATCCCGCCAGCACAGCCTTAGCGGATAACTTATGGATGTCCAAATAGAAGTAGCTGAGTTCCTCTTTGAGGTCACCCAGCTCGTCAATGGGTTTGTCACCCTCCTCCGAGGAACCCTCAACGACTTCATCCTCAGAAGCAGCCGGATCCCTTAGTGCCTGAATTGAATCAGCCACTTCCTACTCAGATAGTGGCACCCGAACATGAATTCTAGTAGACTCCTTCTGCTCCAAAAAGAGGTGGCTGGTCTATGTTATGATATGAGGAAAAGACCCCTTAAAAGACTTCATCTTCGACATCCGCTGATAAATGTCGTGGTGGCATAGCAATTCATGGTACACTGTCAGGATCTCTGGGTTCTCTGTTTCTAATTCTCTGAGTTTTTTATTACTCGGGGTATAGTCTTCATAGGGTTCTTCGTCTCAAGGGAGTTTGGAGACGGTATGCATCTCAAGCAAGGCCAATCGCATCTCGCCGTCAGGCGTAAAGAAAGTCCCCGTGCGAAGGTTGTATAATTCCATCAGGGCTACGAAGAGGGGACGATTTATCTACAAACCATAACACGTGCCCCTTAAAGCAAAAAATAAATTGACAGCCCTGAGCTCTCGCTCATACTTCTTCAAAATTCATAGGGTCAAACGACACCAGGAGGGGCTATAATGTGCCCAGCTAAGAGCCCGCAGATGTCCCGTGGGATAGGTACCCTTCTTGGAAACTTGATGAAGGAAGGTGCCCGCCTCATGTATGTTAAGGTTTGGTCCCAGTTCCCTTTCGACAAGGCAGGGCTTCAATTCAAGCAAGAAGTACGAGGGTGACTCATTCGCGCTATAAAACACCCCTTTGTTCTTTCTGGTCCTACATCGAACAGTGCCAAGTAGGGCCCCCTGTGGCTCAGGAGTTAAGTTCTAGTCCATCCACCATGGATCCATCATCACCTTCAGGTCCGACAAAGGCAAGTGACTTATAAAAGAAGAAAATGTCATCTCCGTCCCGTGGATAGTAAAAGACCAATTCTTCCTGGTTGTCCCTATCTCGGACTGAGAAGTCTCCAGTGCATCCCCAAATAAGAAGTATAACTTCTTAAAGAAGTGATTCCCATCTTTAGCGAAAATCTCCCCTGAGTTTATCTGGCTCAACAAGAAGGAAGGCATCTGCTCAGCAATCTTCGGATGACGTTCAGGCAGGAGATCTTTGTCAGTCTGCGTCTTAATGGCCGCAATCAATTCTCCGAAGTTCATGTTCAACGGAAGAGTCTGTGACCAATAACTAGTTCGTCGGAGGATACGGTGGGCAAAGTCACTACAAAACCATAAAAGATTTTGGTCAGAATCATTGAGAGGAGTATCAATGTTCCAAAGTGAAACACTCATGCGGCTGGGTTGCTCATGCAGTTGAGCCAAACCATGCGGCAGGGTTGTTTATGCGATATGGTTACTCATGCAGCCGACTCAACCCTTGTAGTCGAAGTCAACTAATGCGGCCAAGTCAACCATACGACAGGGTTGTCTATGCAACATGGCTTCTTATGCGGCAAGGTTGTTTATGCGGCTGGGCTGCCCATGCGGGCTTCTATGTGGTAGTAAAAAGTTAGCGCATAGACTCATATGCATCCAACTGTGTATATGTGTCTCTGTATTCAGACCTCCACTTCGTCTTCCGCAATGACCTACCCTTAATCGATGGTTGAACATCATTGGTAAGCAGAGGAGGGTCAGCCTCGATAGTGCGACCCTTCTCCTTGGTCTTGGTCTTGCCCTTGACTTCGGGGCCTTCTTGGCAGTAGCGGCGGAGGAGGAAGCTTTAGGAGCCATCGCAGCAATGTGGAAGAAGAGAGGAAAGAACTTGAAAGTTTTGTAAAGAGCTTTTCTCTTACCTCAAACCCTCTTTATATAGGAGCGACTATGGTGCTCAGGATAATGACGGTGGTCATTTCAAGTTCTTGTCTATCTCGATCTACGTAATAGTAATGGATGATGGCGACTCCTCGGTTGTTGAGCCACTTTATCTCCTGGCGGCACAGAATGTCATGCCCCAGACACAAAATATATAGGACCAGGAATACGTAAGCATGCCAGCCATAAGTATATGGCTGCTCCAATATTGGAAACTATAACACATACGTACGCTGTAATATGAATAATAATTCACAAGTGGTACATATATAAATCATAGGCACAACTAAATCTCATCCAAAAAATTAAATAGAAATAAATAGGGCTATTTGATTTTACCCCATTGTTAGGTTATGTATATTGATATTACCCCCCTGTTAGATCAAAAGTTAAGTTTACCCCCTGAAAGTGTCGTTAAAAACTTATTAACGACACTTTCAGGAGGATAAACTCAACTTTTGATGTAAGAGGGGGGTAATATCAATATACCTAATCTTACAGGGGAATAAAATAAAATAGCCCAAATAAATAATCAAATATGACAAAGAACCAAAATGGAATAGTCAAAAAGACCAAGTGTTGGGTAGAGACAAATCCACTACCAAACCAGAATAAGAAAACATAATCCAACTACTAAAATAAATAAATAAAAGGGAAAGTAACAACTCAACTACGAACTAAATAATCTCGAAGGAAAAAGCTCCTCGAAAGAGAATGAAGTAGCAAGACCTGGTTTGTACTCCTACAAATAGTCATGATTGTCTATACCTGGAAAGGGACCAGGTCCTCAGAGGGACGTAACAAGATACATAAAAGCATGCAATAATATACTGAAAATAAACATCCAAAAAGGTCTCATAACCATTTTATATGAAATACACTTTTGAGGACAACATTCCTAATAAGAAGCTCTCGATACATACAGGTGCTTGACACACGTATTGCTCAACCGAGTCATGAGTGGCCAATCTAGAGGAAAGTAAATAAATATGAGAGCCCCTACTCTAACAGCTTCCCTTCCCACCTATGCTCCTATTTGTGTCGTATCCAAAATACTAGAATACCTTTAATAACTGCCAAATCTTCTAGCATACAAATCTATTAGCAGTTATCTCCTATCGTACGTCCCATACGTATCACTGGCCACTCAATACGCAGGTCCTTGATCTATATGAGACTCATAACTCGTGTAACAGATGTGTTAGGGCCATATGAAACATAAAGATGTCTCAAAATTATGGGGTGGTCTCTTAAACCTAGGTCAATATGCATAACAAATAAAATAAGAAACAAAAGATGACACCATCCGTCGTGGCACCTAAGTTTCCTTAGACGTGCAATTTAATGATATACATAGATAAGAAAATAAATGACAGAAATAAAATATGCAGATATAAATGTAAATAAACAGTAGTAGTGGCAAGGTATACTTGCTTGGCGAGGGTTTGGTGTAGTAATAACGTCCAGACGACAACCACAAGGAACCGGAGGATACGAATTCTGAACAAATGTCTCTTGATGCTGAAATATACATCATCAACGGTCCCAAAATAAGTAAAATAGTCAAAAATATTACCCTTTCATCTATTTGGATACAGGGGCAAAAGGATAACTTTGAGCCAAAGCAGAGTCCACATGTGGCCCACCTTACATCAAAAAGCGTGCCAAAGTTATAGGTCTCTAAATAGGACAAAGTATAGTCAAAAAAATCCTAATCAACGATACAAAATCAACGGTATGTCCAATTTTGGATTTCGGTGAGCCGGTTACGAAATTGCGGGTCAAGTCAAATCATTGGACCCATGAAACGCTAAATCGTCGACTGACTCAAAATTAGACGATACTTGGATCACAGGACAAGTCAGATGCTAAGAATCCAATGGCGCAAGTTTTGTAGTGATCCGTTGAGCGAACATAAACTAATTAGAAAATTAGCAAAACCCCGATACGGGGGACTTCAACTGATACAGGTTAATTCTGGCGTGCATAGACGCCCAAATCAAGTTCCGCGAAAGCCCATACATCAAAAAATATCAAACACGTCTTTTGATAAAATTGGTTTGCGACGAGATGGTCCAATTTGTCGGGACGGACCCCGTATCGTAAAATTTAAATTTCTTAAAACAAGATTTTAGGGTTTTTAAACCTAATTTTTAATGGCTAAATACTGGAAATTAAATTCAACTAATTAATGGGTTTTGAAGATGGTTAGGTTGTCTACACACCTATTTAAGTGGATTTCAAAAATCCCTAATATATTAGCGGGAATTATTGCATCAAGTTGGGATTTTTAACCCAGAAACTGTCCATAAAGTTAATATTATTCAGTTTGTTTTTTGGATTTCTGCACCTAGGTTTTTACCAATTAAAATATTATATTAATTCCAGAAAACCAAAATATCCAAGAGAGGGTTAAGTAGACTATCCTGAAAACTTTACGGATAGAAAAATAGTCGAGTAAAATTAAAGATACAGGATGATGAACAAGGGTACTGGCAATTTTGTGCGACTAAACGAAAATCACTTCTCTGGGTTGTCGCGCTCACTCTGACGACTTTTTAGCATGTGCAGGTGATTTTTTAGGTACGAGGGATGTCGAAAAACCTCCAAAAAAAATAGGTTTCGCGTTTGGTGGTCTATATGGCTGTAGGGAGAAAAAAAATAGTATTTTGGGTTCCACTTTTATACATAGGGTTTTGGCTGATTTCTACTAGGATTTGCCCCCAGTTTTAGATTAGGGTTTGGGTTGGATTAGGTTTTATTTGGAATAGGGTATATCCAGGTTTCAAAAAAAATTATCGCATCGAATTTGGATATGTTTTGATAGGGTTTTGGGTTGAGAGAACTTCAGATTTTGGTTTCGATTTCAGCCGAATAGGGGGCTATTCGGGTTTAGCAGGTATTTTAGGAGATGGGTGACTCGCGAGAATTTGATTATCTCACGAGTTATTGGTTTATTTTCTATTTTTTCTTTTCTTTTCTTTTCTATTTCTTAATCCTAATTCCTTTCTTCTTCTTTCTCTTTTATAACTCATATGAAATTTTGTTGTCATAATTGATATTGATATTATTATTATTATTATTATTATTATTATTATTATTATTAATTATTATTATCCTTTTAAACTTTAATAATTCATAAAAAATTGTATTAATTCCCAAAAAATTATAGAAAAAATATTTTAATATTTCTTTTTTCCTATTATTTAATTAATATCACTATTATTATTTATTATTTATTATTTATTATTTATATATTTTATATTTTTGAGGAATTTTATATTCTATCCAACTTATCCAACTTATAAGAATTTTGTTCTCGAAATTAAAAATAAAGCACGGTTTAAAACTAAGAGGATGTCGTGCGGTAAAGGAGTGTCGAGTACGAGATATCATACCTCAAACTTGGGAAGGGGAAAATATAAATTATACATTAAATTCTAAGGGTCAGTCTGATATGCTTTATATGTGGTAATATGGCACAAATAAGTTTTAGAACAAGTAGGACTTGCACATGGAATCGAGGATGCAAATAATACGATAGAGGAGATGAGTAACCCAAGGGGACGAGGTATTAATAGGAAAGAGAATACTACTACTTTTACTCGTATCAGCTACCAGTTTCGTAGTTATGCCATCTAGTTAAAATATTATCATATCCTTATAGCTGCTAAGTCTCCATATACAATTCTATATCTATCTATACTCCTAGAATTTTGTGCCATAGTGATGTATATAGATATAGTACTATCCATGTCTCACACTTCCATCTAGCACGAGCGTATTTTCGAAATAGGGAAAGACGAGAAATAATGATAGTGATCCAAGGGGAATGAACGAGTACAATTATGAAGGTCAAGGGAGATAACCATATTCAATAAGGAAGTTATTCAATAAATATGGATTGAGATCCTTTATTGGTCTATTCCTATTACTTAATTAATACGATATGCTCTGACCTGTCTAGAGGGCAAGTATGTTCATCTAATAAGCTAAGTCAATTATATCTCAATCCATGTAAAATAGTCAAATGAAGAGCGAATCAAGTAAACTAAGGTTGATCAGACCATAATACATAGATTCTAATTAGATAATGTATTGGTGGGCGTCCCCAATAACACATATGTCATAAAAAATCTCAATAAAATAATAAGCTTGCAAAACTAGGCTATAATAGCAGCATAAATTAATATAGTTAAAAAATATAAGTACGTAGAATTATGATGAATGAAAGTATAAATAGTTTAAGTTTCTCAAGAATCTAAGACTCGTCACGTATTTGGGCCTCTATAGTTGCCAAACTAACTTCTTGTTAAGTCTATAATCGACAAAATGGGTGTTATGGACCTCCAAACTCTACAATCTAGGCAACACTATCTTCTTACACTAGCATATATTCAGTGTCATTCAATTATAATTTATTAATGGGTCATAAGGACAATGGGATGCTAGGTTGTGAGACTGTTACCCAACTTACATTTTCTTAACTAATTATGTAATTGACCTATGGGAACATATACCTAGTACAAATTATCTTTCTAACCTCTATCAAGTAAATCATCTTTCTAACCTCTATCAAGCATGAAAGAAAAGATAAGATTTATATTATAAAATGATCAAGCAAGATGCAATTCAAGCAGTCAAATGAGAATTCAAAACAAAATCAAGAAAGGTGATTTAAATAAGTGGATGAGATCCTATACTCTAATCCTATTTGCATGCTTGCTCGGTAAAGTAACATAACCGAAGCAATATGCTCTCGACCTGCATGGGCCACCATAAAAATATGTCACGTCCCAATCCTAAAATACGTAGGACCAGGAATACGTAAGCATGACAGCCGTATGTATATGGATACTCCTATATATATAAAATATAACACATATGTATATTGTGAAAAGAATAATAATTCACAAGTGGTACATATATAAATCACAGGCATAACTAAATCTCATCCACAAAATCAAATAGAAATAAATTATCAAATATGACCAAGAACCAAAATAGAATAGTCGAAAAGACCAATGGTTGGGTGGAGACAAATCCACTACCAAACCAGAATAAGGAACATAATCCAACTACTAAAATAAATAAACAAAAAGGAAAGTAGAAACTCAAATACGAACTAAATAATCTCGAAGGAAAAAGCTCCTTGAAAGAGAATGAAGAAGCAAGTCCTGGTCTATACTCCTGCGAATAGTCATGATTGTCTACACCTGGAAAGGGACCAGGTCCTCAGAGAAACGTAACAAGATACATAAAAGTATGTCATAATATACTGAAAATAAATATCCAAAAAGGTCTCCTAACCATTCTATGTGAAATGCACTTTTGAGAAAAATATTCCTAATGAGATGCTCACAACACATACTAGTGCTCGACACACGTAGTGCTCAACCGAGTCACTAGTGGCCAAGAGCCTTACGCTAACAACTGTCCTCCCCACCCTATACTCCTATTCGTGCCATATCCACAATACTAGAATACCTCTAATAACTTTTAAGTCTTCTAGCATGCAAATCTATTAGCAGTTATCTCCTATCGCACGTCCCATACATATCGCTGGCCACTCAATACGCAAGTCCGTGATCTATATAAGACTCACAAATTGTATAACAGATGTGTTGGGGCCATATGAAACATAAAGATGTCTCAAAATCATGGGGTTGTCTCTTAAACCTAGGTCAATATGCATAACAAATAAAATAAGAAACAAAAGATGATGCCATCCGTCGTGGAACCCAAGTTTTCTTAGACGCATAGTTTAATGATATACATAAATAAGAAAATAAATGAAAGAAATAAAATATGCAGATATGAATGTAAATAAACAGTAGTAGTGGCAAGCTATACTTATCTGGCAAGGATTTGGTGTAGTAATGACATCCAGACAAGAACCACAATGAATCAAAAGATACGAATTCTAAAAAATGTCTCATGATGCTGAAATAGATATCACCAATGGTTCCAGAATAAACGAGATAGTCAAAAAATACTATAATTTTGTCCAATTTGCACACACGGGCAAAACGATAATTTTGGGCCAAAACGGAGTCCACCTGTGGCCCACCTTGCACCAAAAAGTGTGCAGAGGGTAAAGATCTCTAAATAGGATAAATTATAGATCAAACAAATCCTAATCAACAATACAAACTCAACGGTATATCCAGTTTTTTTATTTTGGTGACGATCACAAAATCGCTCGTTAAGTCGAATCGTAGGGCCCACGAAATGGCTATTCGTCGACTGACTCGGAATTAGACGAAACTTAGGTCACAGGACAAGTGAGACGCTGCCAATCCAATAGCGCATGGTTCGTGGCAATCAGATAAGCTAACACAAACTAATTGTGAAATTAGCAAAATATTGATTTGGGGGACTTTCGACTGATATTTGTTGATTTCGGCGTGTACACATGTCCAAATCAGGTTCCGCGAAAGCCTACACTTCAAGAAATATCATACGTATTTTTTAGTGCAATTGGTACGCGGCGAGATGATCCGATTTGTCGGAACGGACCCTGTATCGCAAAATTTAAATTTCTTAAAACAAGTTTTTTGGGTTTTTGAGCCTAATTTTAATGCTAAATAATGGAAATTAAATTAAACTAATTAATAGGTTTTGAATATGGTTAGGTTGTTTAAAGGCCTGTTTAAGTGGATTTCAAAAATCTCTAATATCCTAGTGGGAATCATCAAATCAAGTCAAAATTTTCAACCCAAAAACTGTCCCTAAAGTTAATGTTATTCAGTTAGTTTTTTGAGTTTTTGCACCTAGGTTTTCACCAATTAAAATATCATATTATTTCTATAAACCCAAAATATCCTAAAGAGGGTTATGTGGACTATCCATAAAATTTTACGGATTAAAAAATGGTCTAGTAAAATGAAATATATAGGACGATGAACATGGGTACTTGGCAATATTGTGCGGCTAAACGAAAATTACTTCTCGAGGTTTTCGTGCTCACTCTGACGACTTTTCGGCATGTGCAGGTGATTTTCTAGGTTCGAAGGATGTCAGGGAACCTCTAAAAAATTTTGATTTCACGTTTGGTGGTGTATACAGCTTTAGGGAGGATAAATAGAGTTTTGGGTTGGAATTGGAAGCCGCATAAGAAGATCCAATATTGCCTGAACAGCCACGAAGTAAGGGGCCTTATGATATCTCCTGACACGATATTCAATGCCTATCAAAAGTTCTGACATACCACTCATCACCCAGAGAGCTTTGAGAATCATGAGAGAGGTGGCGGTTAATAAAAAGATGAAAAGTTACATCAGTGCAATAATATCTTCGTCAGATGTGTCATGCCACGTGTTCCCTCATATGCGGCCACGATCCTATGCGGTCTCCTCATTATGCGGCCAAAGTATCCATATGACTGAGGCCAGACGAGAGCTCTTATGCAACCATAACGCCATGAGGCTGAAGTATCCATAAGACCAAGGCCAAAGGAGAGCATATATGCAGCCAAGACGTTATGCGGCCAAGACGTTATGCGGCTCTCATCTTGCTGCAACCAAAAATATCTTCACACAATCAATGTTAACTATGTATCCATCTGACCGAGTAATGCACACAATGGAGTTAAAAATAACCCCAAGATCTTATCAACAACGTATCCCAACCGAGGCTACATGGTAGCTTGCCCGTGTTATGCGACTACAGTTGCAACCATATTCTATTGAAGGAGTCATATACAGCCACCAAACAGAGGTATATGCTGCACCTATAGCCCATCGGCAGGATGTCTATAAATAGCATACCCCACAACCACAGACAGTAGGGGAGACACACAGGCAAGAGAGAGGGAGAAAGCATTTTTCCTTCTTTAGTCTGATCGTCCATAGAGTTCAGGAGCCACTCTAGTGCTCCATCTCCATCGTCCCACTCCCCAAAATATAAAAAACTTGTACTTAGATTTTTCTATTCAGGACTTCTTTGTACTCTTTTTTTGTTATTAAACTAAGTGCATTCAAAACTTGTAATGGCGAACACTTGTTCCTTCTTTTCCTGTTCTTGATATTTTGTGTCCTTTTCTTTAGGTCTACCTTATCCTCGGCTGATGTGGCAGCAAGCATGGCAAGGCAGGGCAACCAGTAGAGCAGGGTTCTACTCGGCATCACCAAGCGGTAGTACCTGCTCAGAGTCATATTCGGGTCAAACTAGTGGTTGAGCCAGTGGCAAAAATATTGAGCAATAGATACTGGATGTTCTGGTACCCCCGACATTGCCAGTTGTGCCAGCTACACTTGACACCCAAACAATATTAGAGATCATAAGGGGACTGTTGACTACTTAGCGACACCATATAACAGTACGACATCATCAGCAGCTTCAGTAGTAGGAACAAAATATCTTGTTGAACCATGGGTTACAAACAGCTCTAGAGAGGAATGAAAGGATAGACTTGGTGGTGTCGGTCAGATTTTGCTAGCTTAACCTGAGGTATTTTGATGGTACAGAGGATGCCATTATAGTAGATACTTGGCTCTAAGATATTGAGGCTATTCTGGTAGCAACCAAGGTTCTGATTGAGAAGCAGGTTGATCAGGTCCGATTGGTGGGCATCGCAAGAGGCTGGCCTGAGGCAGCCTATCTCTTGGAAAAACTTCAGGACCAGGTTCAGGGCTAAGTACTTTGAATTTATGGCTCAGTAAGAGTTAGAGCAGAGATTTATCGGTCTTAAGCAAGCCAGTATGATGGTAGATGGCTATGCAACAGAATTTTGCAAGCTGAACAGGTTTGCTCTAACAATGGTGGCTACAGAACCATTGAGGGAGATAAGGTTTTAGCAGGGGCTTCATCTGGAGATTTTACAACTGGTAGAGTGGCATGATTACTAGACTTTTAATGTCTTATTGACAGCGGTCAAGAGATACGAGGTTACCATTCAGAGGATGGCTTCGAGGACGAGAGGCCAAAAGAGGCCCCACGCCCAGAGTTGAGAAGGAGGAACACTACCTCAAATATCCACTATTACCTGGCGTTCGTATTTATAATTCGATACCACAAAGGTCAGCAGTTTTAGTAGTGATGATATCAGCTTGACAGCAGCAGCCGAGATAATAGCAGCGTCAGGGGGCGCCAGTAGGTTATACTTATTCTAGCAAAGGAGGCCACACTAGGGATGTGTGTAGGGCAGCGAACGGGTTATGTATGAGGAGTGGTAGTCTGGATCACAGGATTTCCACTTGCTCGTTGATACAGAGGCTAGGAGGGCTAGTTCAATTATTTCTAATATTACCAGCTCTTGGGGCAGTACAGCATAGAGGACCAGCTATAGTAGTAAGGTCGTTAGCTTAGCGTCCATTGCCGATACGGACTTGGATATACCAAAAGGGGCATCGACAGCATGGTCAACAGAGACCACAATAGCGTAACCAAGGGGACAATAGCAGGGAGCACAGTATGGCCAAGGACGGACATTCACCTTTTACTTAAGGAGGCTTTGGCATCGTGCGACATGGTAGCAGGTAACATTCTAGTCACATATTTTTATTTTATGGCATTGTTTGATTCGGGAGCTTCGCATTCATTTGTATCTACATGATTTATGACACAGATTGGATTAGAGTTTGAGGCATTGCCAGAGAGGTTGAATATGCTCACTGGTAATAGACTCGTGGGGGTTTGTAGAGTGTATATAGCGTGTTCTATCGTAGTATGTGGCCATTCTTTACCTGCTAGGTCGATCGAGTTCCCATGGGTAATTTTGATGTCGTTTTGGGCATGGACTGGCTGAGAGATCGTCATGGAGTTTCTGGATAGTCGAGGAGTTTGTCTTTGTTAGATCGATGGAAGACCTATATAAGTACAGGATTACAGAGGCAGTAGTAGTGGAGAAGCGAATTCCTAGAATAGTCGAGAAGTTTCTGGATATTTTTTCAGAGGAGCTACCATGGTTACCACTAGTAAGAGATGTAGAGTTTTGTATTGAGTTTTTACTAGGAACAAAGATGATATCCGATAAGGTTCACAGTATATCTGATCCAGAGTTAGCCAAATTATACCATCATATGGAGGAGTTGTGTCATGACCCGCACAAAAAATAAGGGCACAAGTGGTGAACAACGCCCAGCCTACGTCACAACATCAGCGGTAGAATACTGTTTGGGATAACATAACTATCTACACATTTGTCACAAAATATATATAGCACCTATCATGCTATCTCAACTCCAAATAGAGGACAATATGATAATATGGTAAACAATACTCATTCTCAATAACAAACTAGAGAAAGAATGACAAGATATGGATTAGAAGTAAAAGAAATACAAGAGTCTCCATACAAGTCCAATCTCAACATAAAACCCAAAAGAATAATACATGCCATTAAATCTACTAAAATCAAATTTAACTCATAATAAAAATTCTAAGTCTCTCCAGCTGGTGGTACTATCTCAAAAGGCTCTATGGGTACTGGCTCAGCTGCATCGCCAGCCTGTGGCTTATAATATGTAGGACACCTGTCCTCTAATGAATCATCTAAAAAATATATCTAGTCAGAATTAGAGCAAAGTACAATCCAATAACAGTTCCAATAATTGACAAAAACTATAAAACAACAATAGTAATAAAAATACATGACGGAAGTAACTGATCTAACAAATATCACGAGCAAGAGTATCATAGCAAATAATGGCAATAACTGAGAATAATATGGTGATGAACAGTAATATAATATACGGGAATAAAGGAAATAATAATAATAAATGTTCCTTGAAATATTAGTAAGATAATATGATGGGCTTGGGCCTAACACGGGCTATATATAAGAGGTAAGCTAGCGAGATCACACGTAAGTTGCACGATCTGCTAACTATCACAGGCTACAATAAATCATGGGCTATAAGGTATAATTACATATCCACTAATATTTTCCCATCCCCCGACTAGTATACGAAACCGAATCACGACACATTATAACATGTATATCACGATGCACGGTCTATAATATCATGTACTATAATCGTGGTCAATATAATCACGAAGATATCACGGTAATTACTGAGTAATCATGAAACACGACACGGTGATCACTGAGTTATTAGAACAATAATATCTCATGACAAGGATCCACGTATACCAATCCGTGTGACCATAATGTCAGGAATCAAATATCTCAATATTAAATGCATGAAACATACAAGCTTTCAAATAAGAATACTATCAGAGAATGTACTCGCCTCTGTCCAGAGCAAATAATGTCACTCGGTGTCCGAGCTGGTGTCACACACACCTAGACATGAATGGTATGTCAAAATGGTGTAAAAATAATAATGAGCTAAAATGCAACAAGGATGCTCTACTAGGCCAATACTAGGTCAAACACCAAATTCTAGGTCTATACTAAGATTACAAGTCTAAATTGGTCACTAATTGACTAAAACTAACTAAACTAGATAATTAATTAGCTAAACTAGCTAACTAGAGTATACTAATATCTTAATTATATATACTACTAACTGTTCTATAGAGACATGTAACTAATTACTAACACTAAAAGTTACTAGCTAATATATACTACTAACTTATTTCTAATCATTCACTAATTATAACACTAACTGGTATTTTCTGTGACTAATACAGATACTGACCTCTAGCATTCTAGCACTAACTAACTGCTTACCTAAATAGACTAACATTAAATAATACTTAACTGATATAGGTTCTTACTGATAGTCCACTATACACTAACTAATTACTTAACTCTACCTGAAAACTGATACATACTAATTATCTCTTAACTGTTTCACTGGTTGCCAGTATTTGGCATTTAGGTATCAGTAACTACTACTCTCATAGCCATACCAAGCACACTCACCTTCCATACACACTTGTGTCACCATACTTCACCCCTTAGTTACCTGACCATACTGATACAGGGTATCAGTTGGCTCCCCTTGCCGAGGATCAGTTCACCCAGCAATTGCCTCATCAATATTGCATGCTCGAGCAACTTCCTGAAGTGCAACTTGGAACACCCCCACTATCATTGCCAACATCCAGTGCCACATCACCTTGCCTGCACAACCACCCATACAGCAACATCTGACCCTCAATTACCAATTCCATAACCTAGTCACTACTATACTCCACAGTGAACTGATACAAACTTTATGAACTTAGGCACAATCATCAATGTAACCAATATTGGTGCCCAAACTAGTGTTATCACTGATTTATACTTCAGTGCACAACACATCACTTGATCTCAGTTACCCCCAATGCTCAAGCCTATCTCCCCCTTAACCTGGTGACCGATGTCTGCCATCAATTCACAGCAAATAATGTTGCTGCTACACTACTATGCATTAGTGACTGATACCTGCCATCAGTCCACACCAAACTACCACTGCAGTGCTTGACCACACAGGCACAAAACCAAACTGCAAAATCCTTATACCTGAACACAGTGAATCCTTCACCTTACTGCTAATAACTAGTATATCAGACACTCTACCAATACACAAACACATCCACATCATATCACACATAGACAGACACATCTGTGCACTCACCACTGCCCTCTCTAAACCTATGTTATACATGATACACACACTCTCACATATATGTATATCCTACACACATGTAAGATAATAAATAATGAATGAATAATTATATATTAGCATATATAATCCTATGCAATATCTATATGATACACGAGAAGCATTTAAGCAAACACCTAAGGTACACAAATAGAGTATTCATGATTCTCATGTCAAAACTCCAATTACTCCATGGATACCATTCCCACATGACCAATACATAATACTAATACTAATGCCATTAATTACAATGAGAAGTGAAGAGTAATTGCATAAATACACAAAATAGAGCCTCGTATCACACCGTATCACAAGATACTATGATATGTCCTACTCGTATCCAATTGTGGACATGTATCTAGTATCAAAACTCTGATCTAAGTCTAATATAACTAAATTAGCGTTACGACACACAATTAATGTGTCAATCTCGTAATTCTCCCAAAATACATACAAAAACCTATGTAGAGACCATAATTCTCTATCAAATAGCCTAGAACTTGTTCCTATAGGTAGTTATATGCCATTGGAGTATTCCTAGTGGTCAAATACATTATTAAGAAGCTTAGAATGAAGATAAATTAAGAATTTACCAATTGGAAGATGGATTTCCAGTAAAATGCTCAATGGACACGATCCAGACATGATCTCTCTACCAATGCTCCTCCTCCTTATGCTTCTTGCTTCTCTAAGCACCAAGGCTCTTTGAGAAATACAATGAGAGAGAATATAAAGGAATTAAGAAAGAAATTGATGGAGGAAATGCAAAAAATTGGGGATCTAGAAATTGAGATCTAAGATAAATACAAATAAGGAGGAGAGAGAAGACCCCCTTATGTGTGGCCGGCCCCTTCCCCTTTCTCAAGTCACATGTAAAGTCCTATTTGCCCCTACATGATAAATTATGAGAAATAATTAAGGATAGATATTTTAGAAATTTTTTACACTAATATAAATTAAGCCAATCCTCCTAATTAATTAGTGTGAATGAGTTTATTGGGCTTGGTCCATGTTGGCCTCACTATTTGTCATGACAAGTCTAATTGGGTTCACAAGTGTCAAGTCTAACTAATAGGCTAGTCCACTAATTAATAAATAAATAAATAGCACAACCACCAATATTAATTATTAGCACTATATAAATAAATATTAAGCTCTAAAAATAATTATATTCAAATTGACTAAAATACCCTCATTTGGAGAAGTGAGGGTGACAAGTTGAAGGTGAAGAAGTTTGTTCGACCTAGTTGGTCACTACGGGGAGCACCGGTGGATGGGTATTCGTGGTTGTGCATTGATTATCTGTAGTTGAATGCGTCGACATTAAAGAACATGTATCCGCTACCTAGAATTGATGACTAGTTTGATCAGTTAAGCAGAGCAAGAGTCTTCTCCAAGATCGATCTTCAGTCTTGGTATCATCAGGTGCGAGTTTGGGAGCAGGACATACCCAAGGCAGCATTCATGTCACGGTATGGGCATTATGAATTTCTTGTAATGATGTTTGGGCTAACTAATGCACCGACGGTGTTTATAGATTTGATGAACCGCATCTTTATGTCATATTTGGATTAGTTCATAGTAGTTTTTATAGACGATATTCTTGTCTATTCCAGTAGTAAAAAAGAGCATTAGGAGAACCTTTGAAAGGTCTTGCAGATTCTAAGGGAGCATTAGTTGTATGCGAAGCTCAGTAAGTACGAGTTTTGGTTAATTATGTATCATTCTTGGGGTATAATATCTCTTAAGCAATAGTGGCAGTAAACCCAACGAAGGTTGAGGCCGTGGACAGTTGGCCATTTCCAAGGACAGTAGCAGATGTATGAAGCTTTCTAGGATTGGCGGGATACTATATGAGATTCGTGGCAGATTTTGCAAGATTTTGGACCATTAACCCATTTAACATGTAAGAAAGTCAATTTTATTTGGTCAACCGAGTATCAGGCAGAGTTTGAAGAATTGAAGAAGAGGTTGATTTTTGTACCAATTCTCACACATCCAGTAGGATCCGGAGGGTTTACAGTATACTATGATGCAGTTGGGAAGGGACTTGGATGTGTTTGGATGTAGCATAGAAAAGCGATAGCATATGCGTTTTGGCAGCAATGAGATCTTGAAAAGAATTATCTGACACATGATTTAAAGTTGGCCATAGTGATGCTTGTGCTAAGCTATGGAGGCTTTACCTATATGGCGATCAGGTGGAGATACTCACGAATCACAAGAGCTTGAAGTACATATTTACCGAGAAGGACCTAAACATAACGTAGAGGAGATGGTTAGAGTTGTTGAGTGATTATGATGTGAAACTCAAGTATCATCCGGGTAAGACGAATGTGGTAGCGGATGCTCTCAACAAAAGGGGTAGTATATTTATGTTGATATCACAAAGGCAGATTTTGGAGGATCTTCAGGAGATTGACAATGAGGTGGTATTACAGCAGGATATAGGGATTTTGGCCAGCTTGTATGTTTAGTCTACTTTAGTGGAGAGAATCAGAGTAGCTCTGGCAGAGGATCCATATATTCATAAGCTTCAGACAGAGTGTAAATTCGATCTCAGGAAGGAGTTGACAATTCATGAAGATGGAACGCTTAGATTTGAAAGTCGTCTCTGTGTGCCGAGTGGAGATATCCGACAAAATTTTATGACCGAGGCACATAGTTCTCAATATTCCATTCATCTAGGGGCACAAAGATGTACCAAGACATTAAGCAACATTTCTAGAGGAACGGGATAAAAGGGAGATAACATGATTCGTCTCTCGATGTTTGGTGTATCAACAAGTGAAGACTGAGCAACAGAGATCGTCAGGACTATTACAGTCGCTCCCTATTTTGGAGTGGAAATAGTAGCATATCACGATGGACTTTGTAACCGGTTCATCCAGATCCTCGACTGATCGAGATACAGTTTGGGTAATAGTGGATCGACTCACAAAGGTAGCTCATTTTCTTTCTTTCAGAGTAGGACAGTCCATAAAGCAGTTGGCAGAGATATATATGCGGCAGATAGTAAGGTAGCACAATGTTCCAGTAAGTATAGTATCATATCGAGACACCCGGTTTACTTCTCGCTTCTATCAGAGCTTGCATCAGAGATTGGGTACCAGGTTAAGATTTAATACAACTTACCATCCACAGACGGATGGGCAGTCAGAGATAACCATACATACCTTGGAAGATATGCTTCGGGCTTACATATTAGATTTTGGTGGGTCTTGGGAAGATCACCTTTATTTAGTTGAGTTATGGTATATCAATAGCTAGTAGGCAAGTATCTAGATGGTACCTTTTGACGTATTAAATGGAAGGAAGTGCAGGTCACCATTAGCATGGGATGATATTAGCGAGCAAAAGATATTGGACCTAGAGATAATCACTCAGACGAAAGAGGTTGTCAGATGGATCCGAGAGCGGCTTTGGATTGCGTAGGATAGGCATCGTCTTTGGGCAGACCAGTATCATAGGCCTTTAGAGTTTTGAGTCGTTGACCACGTATTTTTGCAGATTTTGCCGACCCATGGAGGCATTAGGTTTAGGGCCCGCGAGAAGCTTAGTGCACGATATGTCAATCCGTTTGACATCCTTGAGTGGGTGGACGATGTTGCTTATTGCCTTTCCTTCCGTCTTTGCTTCACGAGGTGCGTGATGTATTTTATGTATCTCAGTTGTGTAGGTATGTCCCAGATTTGAGCCATATCCTTGATCATTAAAAGCTAGTCGTTAGTACCGACTTGTCGTATGAGGAGCAGTCCATATCTATTTTCGACCGAAGAGAGAAAGTGCTCAAGAACCGGACTATACATCTTGTCCATATCGGTTAGGGGACTCAACGTAGGAGCACGGGGATGATATCATGTACCGATATCCATATATGTTTGACAAGAGAGGTATATTCTTTCTTATGCCTTCGTATCTTGAATTCCCTGATCGTCGATCACTATGTGGCATGATATTTTCTTTATTTTGTGTGATTGATTGCTTGATTGTATGTATGTAGATATGCCTATGATTAGAGTAGTGCTTGTTCTGATATATCTAGCTAGCCTTGAGCTTAAATTTTGAGGACAAAAATTTTCTAAGGTGGGTAGAGATGTCACTCCCCATTTCCGATATATGTATCAGTGCGTGTATGACTTGCTGGCATGACCGTTGGGTGGATTGGAGACCAGACCCATTTTTCTATTGAGCTTGGTTCATGGTTTATTTTGTGTTATTAGGATTGCTTGGGAAGAGTCATGGCTTGGTTCAATGGCTAGTATCCAAAACTACTCTATATAAAGCTTTTTCTTTCCCTCATTCTACTCAATTTATTCTCTTTCTTTTTCTTGGAGCTTAGGCAAGTACATCTTACAAACATGGAGAAACATGATTCATTATATTTCTTTATTCTTTGATTTTAGTTGCATTTATTTAGTTTATATTACGTATATTGTGTTCAAGTACATCTTTAGTACTTGGTATTTTCGATTTTCATGGTTAGAATGGAGTAGATCTAAGTTTTAAAATTTAGAATTTTACGGTACTTCTTGGAAAAGATCTCTACAAACTTAGGGCCTATTTGATTGGGCGTTTAAACTCAAATTTTTGAGTTTAAACTCAGAAAAGCCAACGGATGGTGTTTGGTTCTTTACCACTCAAAATATTATTTCCAAAAAAAAATCTAGAAAACAAAGTTATAATGTTGCTTTCAGTAAGAACAGTTTTCTAAAATCTATTTTCTAAAAATCTGCGGGCCCTACAGCCTTTATCTCTCTCTCTCTCTCTCTCTGTGTCTCCCCTAATGTTCTAAAATTTGGACATCCTCCTCCCCAACTCGCTTCCTCTCCCATCTCTGCCCCTTCCACCTCCAGCCAACTCTCTCACTCTTCCACCTTGACCTCCTCCATATCTACCCAACTCTCTCTTCTTGTCCCACCTCTACCCCCTCTACCTCTATCTCCTCCTCTCATCTGCTTCCTAATCCCCCCCTCAATCGCTTCCCCCTCCTCTCCTCCTTCTTTAACCACTTCCGAGCTTGAGAGGACTCTCGATGGCGACCGACGACGAGCTCGAGAAGCCACTCAATGGTGGAGATGACGAGCTCGAGATGCCTTTCGATGAATGCTTTTGCCGAGATCGAGTACCCTCTCGATGGTGGAGATGAGGAGCTCAAGAAGCCTCTTGATAGCCTTCGACACCGAGCTCAAGAAGCCTCTCGATGGCTGTCGACATCGAGCTCGAGAAGACTCTCGATGGTCTTCTCCGAAATAAGAAGAAGAAGAAGCCCTTGAAGTCGAAGAAGAGCGCTTCCTCCACTGCATTCAGATCTATGGACTATAGCACCGTAAGGCACCTCTAGAGGGGGTGGATAGAGTGCAGCAAAATAATCTATCTAATTAAAAATTATACTAAGTAAAGGTAGATACCAACTAATAACAGTATATAAAGCATATATATATATAGAGCAGTAGAGTTAAGAGAGCAAACAAAAACACCGCGATGTGTATTAGTTTTCCTCTGAGAGGACTAGTCCTGTCCTGAGAACTCTTACTGGAAGTTTTATCCACTGTAATCACCAATAGTGAATCATAAGCTTTGATCCAAAGGCTTGCCACTTCTTTACAACCACAAGCTTTGATACGAAGGCTTGCTGACTTCAAAAGGTAGAGAAAAAACTTGCTGAGCCAAGCTCTTACAACTCTAAAAGACTTCTAAAACAAGATCGCACTTGGCACTTGAAGGTGGGGGAGTTGATCTTGGAGATGGGAAGGTTTAGGCTCTGAGGATTTTCTCACTAAAGGATAGAAAGATTGAAAAAAGATGAGTGAGTAAGAATGTGCAAATCCGAATCTATTTATAGGGTCTTGTGGGACAGGGTTCGGCCAGAATTTGGTGCCCTAACATTTAAAAATTTGAACATTGGAGCCATAAAATCAGGGATTACACAACTGGACAATCTTCTATTTTAGGAAAGAGAGTTCGGTCCGAGTTTGGCCAAAGTTCGATCTGAGTTCGGTTGGCTTTGTTCCAGAATGTTTTAGGTTTTGTATGGGCTAGTTTTTGTTTGATTTTGTCTTGTATATGTGGATAGGTTTCAGGATTTTTGTGTGGACTTGAGTATGCCAGTACGGCTCAATGTACATAAGTCATAGACTCAATAAAATATAAAATTATATTGATGAAATAAATAACTCGATGTAGTACAACCAGCAATCGACATATCATTGTTAGGTCTTTAGTTGTATCATATTGTAATATATTAAAATATGGTTTAGTTAACTATCAAAATCAAGTTGACTGAGACCGAATGGGCCGACATGGATGGGGTCGAATATGTCGGCTCGATCGCAGCCCTCGACGGTCAGATCTGTGGTGGACAGGCTCGGATATGCACACGGACACAGGAAAAATCTGATGGTTGATGGGGTCAGATCTAAACACATCAAAAATTTATCGGACACTGTCCGAAGAAAGAAAGAAAAACTCTCTACGCACAGTGTCCTCTCTGATTCTCTTTAAAATGTACCGGACACAGAAACCTTATATTAGACGATGTCCGAAGAAAGAACATAATATATTTAAAAAAATATATAATTTTTTTCACACAACTAACAATATTTATTAAAAAAATTCTAAAATATTTTTACCAAACAGAATTTTTAACATTCTTCTTTGAAAACTGATTTGCAGAAGAAAGTAACCAAACGCAAAGTCAAAATTTATATACTAAGAAAAAAAATTTAATTTAATTTCAGAAAAAAAATTTCAGAAAACATATCCAAACGGACCCTTAGTATTTTCGAAAAAAGTTTTTTTTTATGTTGTAAAGAATTGAATTTCATGTTATTTTGGTTTTTGTTTTCTTGATTTGGAGTTTAAATGAAGATGCTATGAACAAACTGAATCCTTGAACCATCCATGGGTTGTTGTCTTCGGGATAAAGAACAGTCTTGGTGTAAAAGTGTATCAGTCGTGTACTTTTATAAAAGTGAGCCGAGGTATTTTCCTCTGACTTGCGTATATTTACAACAATTCCACTTTGGCATAAAAGTGCGCTGAGCTTATTTTCCTCTGACTCTCGTACATTTATGTCAGCCGCTTTGTTTGTGTAAAAGTGCGCAGAAACTTTTTCCTTCGCGTATAAATACGCACAATCCTTCATGTTGTGCATAATTTTATTTAGAGAATCCTCTCTTCACCGGAGAAAGTATACAGAGCTTCAGCTTGTGTACTTTCTGGGTTTATGTATTTTCCTCGGTTGGAGTGCTTTCTCGGTTTGTGTGTTTTCTCAGTTTGTGTGCTCCTTGGGTGGCGTGCTCTCATTGATTTGTGTGTTCTGTCTATTTACATGCTTTTTTCTCGTTTTACGAGCTTTTCTACGTCGTGTACCTTTCTTGTTGTGCGTACTTTTGTACGAAGTCTTTCCTAGCACAAAAGTAGGCATCCCTTCGTTTAAAAGTATGCGTACCTTTCTATCATGCGTACTTTTAGACCGATGTCCTTGTTCTTATATTGTGTGTGCGGCTTGCCATTTGGGTTGTTTGTGCACGCTTACGATCCTACGTGCGTACAATATTAATTTTGACTATTGTATTTAGTCTGTTATTTTCTCTAGACTCCTTCACTTGACCCTAGTAAGTTGTGGGTACCAAAGAGCTAAGTAATTTGCAATGCCAAGATTTTTTCATAAATAATGACCAGCACCTAAGAGATCTTGATTAAGATATAGACACAATTAGATTAGGTGATAAACTTGGACTATGTGATAAACTTTTCCATAGAGGCCCCAATCATGCAACTGACCTGATTTACTTGTTATAAGAGAACAAAGGACTTTATTGGACTGACTATGTGTACCTGACCTGATCAATGTGTTTCCATATGACAAAATAAATTCATGTGACTAGCTATTAGGCCTGGTATACTGACCTGATTACTTGTATCCGTGCTGATACACATTGTGCACCGAGTGTGCTACTTGGCTTACTGTGCACAGAGGTGCTACTAGATCTTGCTATGTGTTACGCGTTCCTGTTTCTTTTGGCACGGACATAAAAATTAGTCAGTAACCATAGTGTGGCTAGGAATTGTTCGCTTAATTTGTTACATTACGCTCGGTTGAATCTGGATTGGGCCTACGGGCAATAATATGGACTCATATTTATTTATCTTACATGTTCTATTCTTACTACTTCTTGTTCGAAAAATTTAGATATAGATTCTCTAGGTGACCCTAAGAGACTTTATTGTAGAATTAACCCCCTTGTTTATTCTACAACATTGATCGTATTGTGGGGTGCATGTATACTCCATAGTGCGTAGCTGGCTATGTCATGCCCCTGTTCTTCGTATTCTGGTACTAGGGCGTGACAAATCTTATTATCGAGCAAATATGGTAGGATGCACCAGTGTCCACCCACCAGTAAGTGTCGATACCAGTTGAAACCATCTACGCAATCATAGCAACCTTCTTAGGCTTACCTTGCTCAGTCTATTTTAGTTTGGATCTACAGTCCTTCTTGTAGTGGCCCTTCTTGCCAGAGTTAAAGCAAGTCACATCAGACTTGGACTTTGGATTGAACGTAGCCGACTTCACCTTAAGATGGTTTAAGTCCTTCTTCTTGAAGTGAGAAGCCTTTTGCTTCTGTCACCCTCACATTTTTAATCAAGGGTAGTTTGGTAATTGACATGGATATTTTTATTTTATGATGGATTGTATTTAAATATTATGCATGTGTGATTAATTAATTATTATATTATTTAATTATTGTTAGATGCTAGATAATTTTGGACTTGTGTAGTGGACCTAACTATTTAATTAGATACATGAACCCAATATTTTATTTGGTTTAGATTGAGCCCAAGAATTAGGCCCATTGTTAGGAGGATGGATTAATTAGTGAAACCATTAGACTAGAACATTTTTTCCTTAATTAATTTCTTCATGAGAGGCCCCAAGGGGTAAATAGGATATTTTACATTTCTTGAGGGAGAGTGTAGTGGCCGGCCATTAGAGGAGGAGAGAGAGTGTCTCTCTTATTTTATTTTTTATTTGCATTTAGATCTAGTTTTCTCCCTTTCAAATTTCCTTCATTCCCTCATCAATTCTCCACCAATTTCTTCATGATTTCCTTTCCAATTTCTCAATTAAGGCTACTAAAATAAGGATCTACAAGAAGGAAGCAATGAGTAACAAGGAGGAGGCCAAGATCTACAAGGAGAGGAGCTACATTTCAATTTAGAATTTTTATTGGGAATCCATCTCCTAATAGGTATATTTTAGTTTTTCCTCTTGTAGTAGGTTCTAAATTTGAGATTTAACCATGAGAAACTAACTCATATGCATAGGCTACCCATAGGAATTGATTTTAGGTTCATAGGAGACCTATGGTGGAAGTTATGTGCACTTTGGTGTCAATTTGGAGAGAATTCCGAGATTGGCACATGTGGTGTTTGTTATTTGGTCAAATAGATCAATATGACATATGATTGATTATTTGTGACTATTCTCGTGTCCATAATTGGATATGTGTAGACCGTATCGCGTCAATTTGATGATACAGGTTAATTTTGGGGGTTTTCCTTCAACACGGGGACTTGTGCATATCACATCTTGACACGGATACGTAGTTGATCTAATTATGTACATATTGTTCATATTTAGTGTATTAGACTTGCTAGAGTCCTCCGGGATGCGTTTGGTTATGTGGTGGAGCCGTATCGCAAGCGTATCATAGAATGAGTGTGATACAGTTGCGATGCACTCCACATGTTTGTTTCTTTGTCCTTAAATCTATGTATGCTTATGTATATATATATGTGTATATATATATATATATATATATATATGTATATATATATATATATATTGTTACGCCCAGTCCCAAAATACGTAGGACTAGGAATACGTAACCATGCCAGCCGTATGAATATGGCACTCCAATATATGGAAACCATATCACACGTATGCTGTAATATGAATAACAATTCACAAGTGGTATAAATCATCATAAATCACAGGGTATAATCTAATCTCATCCACAGAAAATCAATGAATAAATATAATGAATAACCAAAATCTGTAACCAGATCCCAAAATGAAATATCTAAAGATGATAGTCGGATGGAAACAAATCAACTGCAGAACTAGAATAAAGATTAAATAAGACAAATAATACAAATACAACCTCTTACAATCATGAGGCTCGAAGAGAAGACCTCTCGCCATATAAGTATCCAGTCTGGATCTGCGCTCCTGCAAATAGTCATGAACAATATACCTGGAAAGGGACCAGGTCCTCAGAGGGACATAACAAGATACATAAAAGCATGCCATAAACTAAATACTGTAAAAACTCCAGGGTGACCTAACCATCTAAGTGAAATACAACTTGAGGACAACTTTGAGTGTATGGGAAGGTGTAGGCTAGACATATGCTGACGTAATTCACCAATCGTGACAACTGGCTAGTATATGCCACATATGCCCCCTATAACACGGGTGCAGGAATATAACAACGTCCAACGTTCTCTAGAGTGTGGTATCTGTAACGTCCATTATTTTGAAGAATGAGGTATCTGTAAAATCACCAAGTAACGTCCAACACTCTAGGGAACGTGGTATCTATATAAATAATAACGTCCGTATCACTCCGTCGAGTGCGGTATCTGTATAAAGGAGGTGGGTGTACCATACGCCTACTAGTCGTCCTCCCCGTCCAATGATTTATGCATGTTGTATCCACAACATGCTTCAGCTACTACGCCGGGCGTAGTAACTCAAGCTCATACTCTATCGCTAGAATAATAGCCCAACCTTACAACCAAAAAAGGACAAAGATCAGGCCATCGTATCACGACAGTCTATGCTCCGCATACTAATAACTGCTAAGTCTTCTAACATGCATCAATATTAGCAGTTATACCCTATCCGTTGTATGACCTACATGTACAGGTGGCCAACCATATATGCAAGTTCGTTACCTACATGAAACTCACAATACGTGTAAGAAATGTGTCAAGGCCTGGGAAGTTATAGCGATAACTCCACAACCTTAGGTGGGTCTACTAAACACTAGGTCAGACATAAGTCCTAACGTCAATGCCTCCGTTGACTGCACCCGAGTCTCTCTCGGATGCGCACAGTTATATAATATAAACATGCAAATAATAATACAAAATTTAAACAGTACAACAAGGCAAGGTATACTTGCCTGGCAAGGGAGCTGCAGAGTGTAATATCCAGATGTCCAACACACAGGATCAGAAGCTATGGCCCCAGAATAAATGTCTCCGGATGCTGAAATAAATATCACCAATGTTCCCAGAATAAGCAAAATAGCTAGAAAGCATTCCCCTTTCGTCCAATTTGGACACAGGGGCAAAACGATAATTTTGAGTCAAAGTTGGCTCCACATGTGGGCCACTTTGCACCGAAAAGCGTGCCAAAGGTAAAAGTCTCTAAATGGGGCAAATTATAGGTCAAACAAACTCTAAATGTCAATATGAACCCAACGGTATGCCCAAATATGGATTCCGATAAGCCGAACACAATTTTGCCCAAAAAGTCAACTGTGGGGCCCGCCAATTGGCGACTTGGTCAACTATCTCAGAATTGCGTAAAAATTAGGTCACAGGACCGGTGCGATACCACGAGTCCAGTGGCACAAGTTTTGTCGCAATCTGACAATCGTGCACAAAATGCGCACGACTTTCACAAAAAGTTGCGATACGGGAATTGTCCGTGGATACGGGCTGATTCCGGCGCGCACACGCGTCCGAATCAGTTTCGGTGAACTCTCACGTGTCCGGGTACACTACGTGCACCGTTTGGTACACTTGGTACACAACGGGATAGTCCCGTTTGGCGGGACGCGCTCTGTTTCACAACTTTTGGAAATCTAAAAAAAGTGTGTTTATGGGGTTTTCTACCTAATTTATTTTAACATACAGCAGCTAATAAATTAAGTATTTAACAGAAAATAAACTAGGTCAAGTGGTCTTCGTATACCAACAAGAAAAATCGAATTTGGATCTCTGTGGTGGGAGATACGAATCCGAGAACATGGGTGGTTATAACATAATTTCTGGAATTTAGAAAGTGGTCATTTTTCCTCGACTTGACGTCGATTTTTACCTAGGTTGGCACGTTGTTTGAGATAAACTAACATACAAATATGGAAGGGCGATAGGTGAGGATCATACCGGTGAAGACGGGGTCGAGTTTGGTCTAGCGAGGAGACGAAAAATGGGACACGAACACAGGTACGATGTTCATCAGTTTTTGTCTCGCGCGCGCGGCGTCGCGGTGTGCGGTCGGCTCCGGCGCATGGCGGCGGCCCTGGGGTGGACGACGGTTGGCTCTGGTAGCACAGCGATAGCGTCGAGGTAGAGAGGGAGGATTAGGGTTAGGGCTTTGGGATTTGAGTAAATATATATAGGGAGAGAGAGAGAGAGAGTCGGCGGGGGGGGGGTCTCAAAACCGCTGCTGCTGCGGTTTTCTTATTCTTCTTTCTTTCTTTCTTTCTTTCTAACTTTCCCTCAAACTTTCCTTAGTTTAGTTGCTGCTGCCGCTGTTTCTAAGTTGGAAATGGTTTTGGGTTCGGGCGGGTTTGGGCTTATGGGTTTGGGTTTGGATCCATTAAGGATCCAAACCCATTATCCTTTTTTTTTTCTTTTTCTTTTTCTTTTTATTTATCTAATTAACTAATATATACATATATATATATAATTATATATATACATATATATACCTATAAAAATTCTAGAAAATTATATTTGTGCATACCATTAAGCTAGCAACTATCCAAAGGGTCTCCTACATGGAATAAATTCGGGAAAATTCCTAATGGCCCCATAAATCCCCTAAGTTCACCAACACCTAAAATAAAAATTAATAAAAATCTATTTCTCTAATTAGCCCTAATTACTACAATTAAATTAATAATTAATTAAAAAGGGTAAATACGATTTTTAGGAATAGGGATTTTACATCCTATCCAACTTATAAAAATTTCGTCCTCGAAATTAAAATTAAGCCGCGATAAAAGGTCAAGGATGGTATAAGATTTGCACGGTTTAGAATACAAGGCTAGGTTTAACGGAGTGGGTGATGTTGCCCGACCAAAATATAGTACAAGGGAGCTTAATTATAAGTTGCACAAAGGTCAAAATGGAATATGGGCATGTCTAGGATAAGGGTGTGGAATTTGTAGGAAGGCAGTGGCTAGTGTAGTGTTCCAATTATCGGAGCACGGTAAGGTGCGTTAAGCGATATAATGTTGGATTAAAAATATCGTGTTCTATTTCTACTTGGATTCAAACTAGCCTTATTCTTACTATCTAAGCCAAGTAGGTCTAATCTTGGGGAGGAGATTCACAATCTAGCCAACTTAAAAATATGTCATCCTCGAAATTAAAATAAGGCATAATTTGTTAATCCTTCATGTACATAGAGCAAGTAAATCGCAATCTCTTTGCGATAATTAAAATCATAATCATATCCATCACAATCACTTCAAGGTTAAGATAATCACTGTTCCAACCAAATGGAATGGATTGGAAGAAAGATGAGTCATAGTCAATTATGGATGAGATCCTATACTCTAATCCTAGGTGCAAGCTTGCTCGGTATAGTAACGTAACCGATACAATATGCTTTGACCTGCATGGGCCACCATTAAAAATATGTCATGCCCCAGTCCCAAAATACGTAGGACTAGGAATACGTAATCATGCCAACCGTATGAATACGGCACTCCAATATATGGAAACCATATGACACGTACGCTGTAATATAAATAATAATTCACAAGTGGTATAAATCATCATAAATCACAGGGTATAATCTAATCTTATCCACATAAAATCAATGAATAAATATAATGAATAACCAATATCTGTAACCAGATCCTAAAATGAAATATCTAAAGATGACAGTCGGATGGAAATAAATCCACTGCCGAACTAGAATGAAGAGTAAACAAGACAAATAATATAAATACAACCTCTAACAATCACGAGGCTCGAAGAGAAGACCTCTCGCCATATAAGTAGCCAGTCCGGATCTGCGCTCCTATAAATACTCATGAACGATACACCTGGAAAGGGACCAGGTCCTCAGAGGGACATAACAAGATACATAAAAGCATGTCATAAAGTAAATACTGTAAAAACTCCAGGGTGACCTAACCATCTAAGTGAAATGCAACTTGAGGACAACTTTGAGTGTATGGGAAGGTGTAGGTTAGACATATGCTGACGTAATTCACCAATCGTGACAACTGGCTAGTATATGCCATAAATGCCCCCTATAACACGGGCGCAGGAATATAATAACGTCCAACATTCTCTAGAGTGTGGTATCTGTAACGTCCATCATTCCGAAGAATAAGGTATCTGTAAAAGCACCAAGTAACATCCAACACTCTAGGGAACGTGGTATCTGTATAAATAATAACGTCCGTATCACTCCGTCGAGTGCGGTATCTGTGTAAAGGAGGTGTGTGTCCCATACGCCTACTAGTCGTCCTCCCCGCCCAATGATCTATGCATGTTGTATCCACAACATGCTTCAGCTACTACGCCGAGCGTAGTAACTCAGGCTCATACTCTATCGATAGAACAATAGCCCAACCTTACAACCAAAAATAGGACAAGGATCGGGCCATCGTATCACGACAGTCTATGTTCCGCCTACTAATAACTGCTAAGTCTTCTAACTTGCATCACTATTAGCAGTTATACCCTATCCATTGCACGACCTACACGTATAGGTGGCCAACCATATACGCAAGTCCGTGCCCTACATGAAACTCACAACACGTGTAAGAAATGTGTCAAGGCCTGAGAAGTTATACCGATAACTCCACAACTTTATGTGGGTCTACTAGACACTAGGTCAGACATAAGTCCTAACGTCAACGCCTGCGTTGACTACACCCGAGTCTCTAACGTCAACTTTATGTGGGTCTACTAGACACTAGGTCGGACACGCACAGTTATATAATATAAATATGTAAATAATAATACAGAATTTAAACAGTACAACAAGGCAAGGTATACTTGCCTGGCAAGAGAGCTGCAGAGTGTAATATCCAGATGTCCAACACACAGGATCAGAACTATGGCCTCAGAATAAATATCTCCGGATGCTAAAATAAATATCACCAACATTCCCATAATAAGCAAAATAGCTAGAAAGTACTCCCCTTTCGTCCAATTTGGAGACAAGGGCAAAACGATAATTTCGAGTTAAAGCGGGCTCCATATGTGGGCCACTTTGCACCGAAAAGTGTGCCAAGGGTAAAAGTCTTTAAATGGGACAAATTATAGGTCAAACAAACTTTAAATGTCAATACGAACCCAAGAGTATGTCCAAATATGAATTCCGGTGAGTCGAACACAATTTTGCACAAAAAGTCAATTGTAGGGCCCGCTAATTGGCGACTTGGTCAACTGTCTCAGAATTGCGTGAAAATTGGGTCACAGGACCGATGCGATACCACGAGTCTAGTTGCATAAGTTTCGTCACAATCTGACTAGCGTGCATAAAATGCGCACGGCTTTCGCAAAAAGTTGCAACACGGGGATTGTCCGCGGATACGGGCTGATTCCGGCGCACACATTCGTCCGAATTAGTTTCCGCAAACTCTCACATGTCCGGGTACACTGCGCGCACCGTTTGGTACATTTGGTACACAGCAGGGCGGTCCCGTTTGGCGGGGCGCGCTCTGTTTCACAACTTTTAAAAATCTAGAAAAAGTGGGTTTTCGGGGTTTTCTACCTAATTTATTTTAACATACAACAGCTAATAAATTAAAGTATTTGACAGAAAATAAACTAGGTCAAGTGGTCTTCGCATATCAACAAGAAAAACTGGATTCGGATCTCTGTGGTGGGAGATACGAATTCGAGAACAGGGATGGTTGCAACATAATTTCTGGAATTTAGAAAGTGGTCATTTTTTCTCGACTTGACGTCAATTTTTACCTATGTTGGCACGCTGTTCGAGATAAACTAACATACAAATATGGAAGGGGGATAGGTGAGGATTATACCGGTGAAGACGGGGTCGAGTTTGGTCTAGCGAGAAGACGGAAAATGGGACATGAACACAGGTACGCTGTTCATCAGTTTCTGTCTCGCGCGCGTGGCGTCGCGATGTGCGGTCGGCTCCGGCGCATGGCGGCGGCCCTGGAGTGGTCGGCAACGGGCTCCGGTGGCGCAACGGCGATGTCGAGGTGGAGAGGGAGGATTAGGGTTAGGGCTTTGTGGTTTGAGTGAATATATATAGGGAGAGAGAGAGAGAGAGTCGACCGGGGGGGGGTCTCTCAATACCGCTGCTGCTGCGGTTTTCTTATTATTCTTTCTTTCTTTCTTTCTAACTTTCCTTCTAACTTTCCTTAGTTTAGTTGTTGCAGTCGCTGTTTCTAAGTTGGAAATGGTTTTGGGTTCGGGCGGGTTTGGGCTTATGGGTTTGGATTTGGATCCATTAAGGATCCAAACCCATTATCCTTTTTTTTTCTTTTTTTTTATCTAATTAACTAATATATATATATATATATATATATATATATATATATATATATATATATAAATAATTAAATATATACATATATATACCTATAAAAATTTTAGAAAATTATATTTGTGCACACCATTAAGCTAGAAACTGCCCAAAGGGTCTCCTACATGGAATAAATTCGAAAAAATTCCTAATGG